>JAIUZE010018502.1:0-17106 GCA_022085475.1 Heliosperma pusillum
AATATTGCTATTCTAGTTGTTTTGCGTGTTTTGACTCGTTTTATAGAAAATGAAGCGGTTTTGCTATATTTTCCTACTTTATGGAGCAAAGACACTAGGATACGAGTTTTCAAGGAATTGATGATAGCCAGTTCACGATTTGATTACGATTCTGCTACATCCTTCCTCAATTGGATTTATCTTGGACTTTGGCTTTGAACTTCAAAAGGAAACATCAACCCAAGTCAAAAGAAGGTCAGCCCAAGCCCAATTCCGTATTGCATTGACCAAGACCAAGGCATAGGATTCTGTGCCCAAGACGAAAAGACGGAAGAATCCATCTTGCACATTTACCCGATCGGATTACCATTTACCCGATCGGGTATTTCTGCAATTGGACGTTACTTAGCTCTTCTTCAACCGAGCTTAAATGTGTGATTTAATGCTTTGACTATGGTATGAATTTGGACGAGAGATCAGCAGCCATGCAGCCCTATAAAAGCCAATGATCATCACACACAATTATCATCTTTTATATATCTCATCATCATACTTATCTCTTATCATCTTTTTTATATCTTTTAGCACACTTTCTTACAAGTTTTAGAATATAGTTTATTTCTTAGTGTTCCTCTAGTGTTTTCATAGCTTTTGTTATTGGATATTTGTTCTTTACTTTCGTTCTTATATATTCATGTTCCAAACTCGGTAATTCTCTATCTTTTACTATGCAATTCTCATCATGAACTTTAATTTAATTACTATTGTTTTCATATTGTTGTTGTTAGGAAATCAATCTAAAAATAATCTAGTTAAAACCAAAATATTGTTTAGCATGTCACATTACATTTTACCTAATCATATAATCCTAAAAATTGTCATTAGAATCATTATTAATATAATCACCATAATCACTTTAGTATTTATATTTCATAGTCTAATTTCCTACATCTTTTTCTTATTAATTTACTTAATCACATGATCACATAAATTAGATATAATATTGTAAAATTATCATTGTGTACATAAAATAAATAGAGTTGTAATATTGAAATGATTTACGAGTTAAATGAATTAAAAGAAGAGTAGATACCAATTGAACCATCTAGTTGTTTCTTCCTTTGGTCATGCCAAATTCTATAACTATGTTTAGTGGCCATAAACAGTTGTTTGTATTAGTCAATTTCTATCTTTATAACGAGAGTTGGGATGGGAATTAGGACTGCCAATAGGGGTTTAGTGACCTAACCATGCTGAGAGGACGTTAGGACCCACTAAAAGGTTGGTACGAATCCGAAAGGAATATACCGCTACAAGGCCTAGACAATCATAGTAATTCTAATGTTGGTATCAATGAAACTTTTAATTAGTTTTACATGTATTTCTCTTTCACTATTTCAATTTGATTAGATAGTTTTTTTTACCATTTTAGATAGTTTATTTTATTGTTGTTTAGTTAGTTTACTTTATCGTCATTTTATTTCTATTCTTAGGTAGTTTACATTATTGTTATTAGTTAGTTTATTAGTCTAGTTAGATAGCCTTTCAATATTATCATTTAAATATCGCTTTAGTTAGATTTTAAATACTGTCACTTGGATCAGAATACTTCCCCGATCGGGTACGTGACAATCCGATCGGGTAAGTCTTCTGTTTTGAGTTTTACATTCTGCAATTTACATATTTGTCATTTACATATCGTCATTTTCATACTTGTCGTTTTATTTTATGTTAATAGCTTAGACAACCACCTCTAATGACTCGAACTTAAATGAAAATCAATCCATAGCAATTCATAGTTAACACGTACTCCCTGAGGATCGACACCCTACTTCCTTAATTACATTCCTTATGTGGTTAGCCTAAGTGCGGGTAATTATTTTTGTATCGGGACCGCGACATAACCGATCACTCCGAATTAGCTTTCACTAACTCGAGCCTTTGGGACATGCGCATACACAACTACAGGGAGAAAGATAAGAACAGTCTTAAGGAATTAGAAATTCTTTAAGACGAGACAGAAATAAATAACAGAAAATTAAATTGCCTCCCCGGCAACGGCGCCAAAATTTGATGTGTGTCGTTATACACCAAAAATAAAATCCTAAGTCTACTAACTAAGAAGATAACGGAAGTAGGGTCGATCTCCACAGGGAGGAAACTAACTAACTGAAATCTAAATCTGCCAGTAACAATCTGGGGGGTTTTAAAAAGGTTTTAACTAAACTAAATAAGATTAAAGGAAGAGAAATAAAGATAGGAATTAATATGAAATAAATCAGATAAAAGAGAATATGCTAGGATTCGGTCCACTGCAATATCGGCATCTACGGGTCAACTAAGTCAGTCAATCTATCAATGAGAAGGGCAATGGTTTTTTCCTCTCGGTCTCAAACCACCCTAGGGATTTTCCTAATTAACTCTCGTCCTCTTAGGAGTCACCTATCAATTCTAAGCAAGCCTTTCCCTTCCAATCCAGGTCGAGGTTAACTACCTAGCCAGTCTCCTGCGTGCACTCATTCGACTTAACCTCAATTAAATTGCTTAGACTGATTCTCATATTCAAGACAAACTAAAATAATCTATCCTAACATGCCTCTACTACAGTTTTCCTCATCCTAACATACAAGGGAATTAGCTACTCATGTTATTAACGATGCTAACAAAGACGATTAAACATATGACGATAGACATAATAAAATCGTAATTAAAAAGCATGAACAATAACAACGCAGTAATTAAGAGAAGTAAACAGTAATTAAGACTAAAACAAAAGTTAAGAATAAAAGAGAGAAAAGAAGTTTACAATCTTAGCAATCCGGCGTAGAGAACAAATCCACGTTGATAAACCCGAATGTAAACTAAAGATTAAAGAGTTCAGAAACTAATGTTGAAAGATTAATGCATGCTAAGCAGACGATAATCCCCTGCTAATGACTGAATGTCTCCTAATGACGTAAATAAGAGTCTTATATAGTGCATAACACGACTCTAAACCCTAATTAAGCTATGGAATTAAGGCCCGTGATAGATTCCACTCGATCGAGGGAAAATACCCTTCGATTGAGGTCTTTATTGGAGGAAATCACTCGATCGAGTAACAATTCTACTCGATCGAGCAACTCTTCAGCGGCTACCACTCGATCGAGCACATGACAGCTCGATCGAGCAACTCTTCTCTTCAACGCTCCTCGATCGACCAAAGGCATAGTCGATCGAGGTCTTTTGGCCTATCGTGCAGTGTTGGACATGGCTTTGGACTTGATTGCGAGCGGTTTCCACTTCCCCATGCAAGAGCTTCTGTTCCGTTCCCTCCATTCTCCTTAATGCATGCAAAGTGGACTGTTTCGGCTCGGTTTCTGCTACTACGCAGCTTGTACCTACAAAATAGTAATGAAAGTACAAAGTAGCCAAATAGGGTCATATAGTGATATAATATCACCTAAATGACATATAAATGCGTGCATAAATGGACTAGAAAGTCTATATAAAATACACGCATCAGCTTGGGTAGTGAATATACCATATATTCATTTATTCCAACCTTGTTAATTGATTTTCCTTCCATCCAACGTTATTCCTAATAACATGAATTCATCTATGTACATGTCTAGATCTCTATCTAGTGTTGGGCTCTTTAATTTGAAAAATGCTCCCACTCGTTATCATGATAACTGATAAGTATTTAGGTGAAAGGATCTACCCTTAGTTCCTTTTAAACCACCTTATCCTCATCATAATGTACTAGGTCTATATTTGTATAATTTATAATGATTGACACTTCAATCATCCTTTTAGTTATTCGCTTCTTGCATAACAAAAGTACGCCTAGGATTTCGATAAATCCTTTTATAAGTTTGGGAATTTGGGTTGTGTAACTTTTACCACATATCCAAATTTTCTCTACCAAACATAAGAGTGTATCCCTAGTTCTCCTCGAGAACTCTACGGATGTCCTTGTAGGCTATCGAATGACTCTCATATCGATTGATTTGCTTTTGGCTTGTCATGCTCACAACATACAATTTATTTAGGTACGTGTATGTAATGGCATACATGATTGGTCTCATGTGATCAACAACTCTTAGGTTCAGTGGATGAAATGACCCTTTCATAGTGATCCCACTTTTATCAACATAAACAACCTATTTAACTTGTTGAATAGAGTAAGGATCTTATCGATATAAGATACCTTTTAAATGCCAAGCTAAAATCTTCTATTCCACAATAGATTTTGATTTTAGTATACATGTTGCCCTCTTTCATCCAACATTAAAATCCAACCACTCCTTTCAAAAAGGTAATATGAATATGTCACTCTTAATGAGTGAAACGTCATTCACGTGGAAAACAATTTCTCCCACTGAACTTCATATCTTTACATGATAACTTAAACTCCCACTTAACTTCATGTCTATACATGACTTTAACTCCCACTGAATTTCATGTCTATACATGACTTTTCGACAATTCGAGTGAAACTCTTCTTATATCTCATAATAGAAAAGATCATCATAACCTCTAGGTAGATACCTTAGGCTTGTGTCATGTACACATCCTTTTCCAAATCCATATTTGGACATGTGGTTCTTGTTGTGTATCTTTTACACACCTACTATGAGGTATTTCACTGATGATTTGGATCTAAGCATAGTTACGCATTAACTTAGCTTCTGAAGACATCTACATGTCTATCCACTCTATCTTTTGGTTTCCTCACTAGTTATTAACTAGTTTTTCGTTGTGGCTTATTTTCTTCCACTCTATCTTTAGAAAAATACAACTATTTTCTTTAAAGATAGCCTTATGAGCCACAAACAATTTTGTACTCATACTCGTGAGGGAGGTAGAAGTATCACAACATGACCTTTAAGTGATCTACTAAATATTTCATTGTAAAGACATCGAATCTTAGCTTCGAGATACACTAGTTCTATAAGCTAAACAGGTGTACTCATATTCATGTCAATTACAATCTTTATAAGTGGTGTGGCCAATTGGTTTTGAAGACTCCCTACTTTGAGTTTCAACAACTCAATTTCGACTTAGCAATTGATCTTTCAAAGTGAGAATCGAATTCTTAGCCTTCTATTATAATGATCCAATCATCATAATACTAATATGATCAATTTGAGTCGATACAATTTATGTTATTAGTGCAAGTAGAGTATGATTACAAGTTTTTAGAACTAAAAGTTTCAACAAACCGAGTGACTTGGGTTGAAAACAAAGTCACTAAATCCAATTACAACCAATGTCAATAAAAGGAATTGAACAAATTTCCATGTCAAACAAGGAAATTATTAAAGTTCTAAAAACAATGTCTCAAAATACATCCCAAAATTGAGACAATTCTAAATGAGACCAAGCTTTCATAAGTCTTCAATCATGGGTACCTACCTTAGCTTCCCTTGAAGAGCCTTCCTAGGCTTGCTTGTCCTTGCCTTTATCCTTGCTAGGATGCCCTAATTACAATTAAATAGGGTAAGAATCACAACTCGTATTTATATATCAAAGTTGAGATCATAACATAAACGATAGGGATAAATATTTACCTACTGGAACAACCTTTCCAGTTTTAAGATCTCCAAGATACTTAGAGCAATTCCTCTTCCATTGCCCTACGCCATTACAATAATGGCATTTTTCCTCATTGGAGGCACCCTTCATGGGCATGGGAGAGATATTCTCAATAGCTTTACCCTTTCCTTTGAAGGTGGAGGGCTTCTTCCCTTTACTACCACCTTTCTTGAACTTCCCTTTACTCTTATTATTAATATGGAGTACATCCTTGGAGGTGCTAACATTTAGCTCTCTGTCTCTCTCAGCTTGCACAAGCATCTTGTGCAATTCATGAAGAGAGGTTTTCAAGTATTGCATATTGTAGTTTACCCTAAACTACACATATGCTTTGGTTTTCCCCAAGAAATGTAAGACTCGGTCGATAAAGAGTTGTTCGGGAATGGTCACCCCTTCCAATTTAAGAGTCTCGACATGCTCAATCAATTTGAGTACATGAGGCTAACTTTTGGTCCTCTTTTAGGTTCATGTTGAATAATGTGGAAGTCGTCTCATATTATAAGATCCTAGGAGATTGTGAAAAACATGGTCACAAGCTTGGCATAGATCTCATAGGCCGTGCTTATCTTATGGCACTCCCTTGAAGATCGGCCTCCATCGAGAAGATCAAAATGTTTTTGATCGCGCCGGACTCATTGTGGTAAGCCTCATAGGCTCACCTTGCGGCGGCGGTTATCCTTTCATTAGGTGTTTCGGGAGAGGCTTTGGTAAGATAACGAAACTTGTCGTCACCTTCCGCGGCCAAACGGAGTTGCATATCCCAATTGGTAAAATTAGCGCCATTCTTTTCTAACTTGCATCGATCCATGAAGGATCGAAACCATGAGACATTCGTGAGAATTGGAGCATAGGTGGTGGTGGACGAATTAGCATTTGCCATTGCGAATAAACAATTATGACTACAAATTTTAAAGACATATAGCAAATGTCAACATTTATCATTTTAAATACTTGTAAACATTTTAAACAAGTTTATCATTTAAATAGTGACCTCTACCCAACTATTATAAATGATTCCGAGATCTAAATTCATATCAACTTGGGCACGGTAAGCCGATTCATCCCTTATTAACATAATTCGGTGGATTAACTCTTTAATCGATTCCACATTAGAACTCTCGGTCGATAATATTACTTTAATATTTATCTTAAGCCCGGAACACATGCGGCTACGGTCGCGAATACTTCCGTTGAGCTCAATCCAAATTTCGAAATAATAACATTTATTACCCCACTTACCCAACGTAACAAGTTTAGCACCCCGGTGAGCCGAGCCTACTTCCTTGCGAAATGGAGATTCATTGGTTCTACATTTGGTAAGGCTTAATCTAAATTATTTATTATGAGAGGTCATGTCAATTTATTATCTATCTCGTTTAAGTGAACTAAATCGATGAATTAACGATAATTTAATTGACACGGTCCAATGCTCGATGAAATATGCATGTCATGTTATGGCGATTTGGCAATGCATGCAAACATATTAAATAAAATGCAAGCATAAAAATAAAACTCCTAGTATGGCCTTTCCTAGAATAGAAAATCATATAATTTATTACAAATTCGGAAACCACTCCTTTGGTCCCGTGAACTTCATAAGCACGCCTCCCAAGGTCACTGTCTCTCTCTCTCGGAACTCCTTTCCGAATGGCACCGTCTTTGGGAAACTCCGGTTTTACAATTAATTACAAAATATATAATAAAATTACAATAATTTCCTATTATACATTTGTAAAATAAAACAATACAATAAAAGTGATACGAGATCACAATAAATTACAACCGAATCAATATTCCCATACATTTCGGGCAATATCGATTAAAACTAAGGCCATACAAGGAAAAATTACATAATTCCAAATTACATAAACCAAAATATGACATTCATAAATTGAAAATATGACATTCATAAATAAAATGCAGCATTATAATATGTATAAAACATGCTCATGTTAAATGCCAAATCGCACTAATTAACGGTTTATATCGAATATAACCCGGTTTTACGGAAATGAGTGATAATAACACTTTAAAATCACCAAACAATACTTAAATCATATTTAAGTCCAAGTTAATTATCCCAACTCATTTAGGCCTCAAAAATTAGTCATCACTCAATTTTTGACAATAATTCAACTTGTTGTTGTATAATTGCTCATAATTAGACTTTAAAATCATATTTTAATCAAATAAATACAAATTTAATTACAATAATCTCAAAATTTGAATTTTAAATTCTTGAACATTCTGGAACATTTCCATGACACTCATAATGTCAAAAATCATGGTTAAAAATTTCTAATCGGTTTTTGAGAAAAATGGTTGCGCTTTATCGGTATTATCAAATAAAATACATAAAGCATGAAAAAATTAATCATATTAAATTTTAAACTTTAGATCTGAAATGTGGGACATTTATTCAACCAGGAACAATTTTCTCTTGACATGAAATTTATTTTAGCTATATTTGCTAAATTAGTCACTATTTATGACAGTTTTACATTAAAAATTCATAAATCATGCTAGACAAATAAAATTAGTCTACACTTTTCGAGTATAACAGGAAAATATGCATGTGACAACATACTAAAATGTCATGGTCATATTCAAAGCGGAAGTATTTTAAACCATTAGACCTTTATTTATTTAATTTTATCATATAAAAATCATAAATAATACGAAATAAGTCCACTTCACACGATATTTTACATACAGTAATTAAAATATATTTTTGATATTGTGTAAAAATTTCAATGTCAGAAGATAAGTCTAACTATTTTTAGCATTTTAAATATCATTTTACTCATTAAAATGTAATAAAAACACTAAAAATTATATTTGAGCACTATAAATTTCCATAAATCATCAAAATGACCTAAAATCAAATTAGGACCAGAATATATTGACATGCAAATAACTTTGTGATTTTATCTTATAAAACACAAATTACTAGTTTTCTTTAAGTTACCATAACTCGAAAAAACTAAAAATCGATTATGCATGCAACAACCTTGGCGCTCTAATACCGCTTGTAACTGTCATAAACTCAATATTAGACATTTCTAATATCATTTAATAATTAGTTTACTCAGAAACTAATTAGATCTTATGCATGCATAACATTTAAAAACAAAGATAAGAAGAAACTTTTCCTTACATTGAAAATAAACGATTTTGGGCACAAGATTAGGACTCCTTCCTAATCTTGTTCTTGAGCTAATAATATTAGGGATGAATCTCCAAGTCCTTAGTATAAGAACTCTCCTTTTGTTGCACCAAGACAATACCCAAAACAATACAAAATACTACACTAGTATTTATTGTAGTATCCCTTAATAATATAACTAATAAACACTATTACTACTCTTAGTAAATTTTATTAGTAATTGATGAACCAAAATAGTTTGAAGCTTTTATTTTAGAGTGAGAAGTGGAGAGGTTGAGAGGTAAGTTGCATACACTACATATGAGATCAAGTGTTCACTAAATTAGGAGAAAACATCTCCTTATCTAGCACACGTGCACCGGCCACCCTAAGGCATGGGTAAGGGTGAAAATGCTTTTTGTCTTAACAAAGCATTAGGTAGGTATCTAGGCTTAGGATTTAACCATATCATCTAATTCTCAATTAGAACACCTATTAAAGCCTAAACATGTACCCTACAACCCATGTAAAACCGGTTTTGCCACTTAATATGGAGTCCATTTTATTTTTGTGATTTTGTCATTTGTCACATATGTGACATGTGACATGTAACATGTAATTAGGCTTATAAATGTACATTTAACTAATTTAAATGCAATTTCATAATAAATAAATTAGAGTTAACATTTTAAGTCACATTTTATAATTACATGTAAATAAAATGGGTCATCTCATATTTGGTTAATATAATCTACAACAGTTTGTAATTATAATCGACCAATTTCACTTATCTCAAATGTTTCATAAACATAATGCATTCTTAGTAATATAACAATTAAATTACTAAAATGAATCTTATTTAATCACATTACAATAAGATATAATTCTCACTTTAAATCTGTTCAAATTAAGGGATTAATTAATCTGTATCGATATACAATTAATAAATATACATGATTAGGGGATTGTCCTTTAGGTGTGACCTAAAGGGATCAACTGATCACCACCGTCATATGACAGTAACGTCAAACTCAATTGAGCCAATCGTTACCGATTTATGTTGACCAGTTGACTATAATATTCATCATCCCTTTGTATTCTTATTATTGAGATTTAATTAAGTGATCGCACTATTGTTGAGGACACTTACTCCAACAGCTCAGACATTAGACATGTGGTCATTTCCAGACAAGGACATACTACATACTTGTATGGACTCCTGGGACCTTTATTTCGATGGCGCATCTAACTTAAGAGGATTTGGAGTAGGAATATTGCTCATTTCTTCTGAAGGCGAGCATACACCACTATCTGTCAAACTTGACTTTGAGGTGACAAATAACGCGACAGAATATGAAGCCTGCCTCATTGGGCTACAAGCAGCAGCCCGTTTAGGCATTAAAATCTTGGGTTCATGGAGACTTCTCCTTGATCATCAACCAGGTTACGGAATCATGAAAAATCAAAGTGAAAGTCTAGGCACCTATCAGGCTAGGATAGATCAAGTCACCCAGTTCTTTGATCAAGTCACTTATCTACACCTGTCTCGGGAAGAAAATCAGTTTGCAGACGCTCTTGCGAAACTTGCAGCCTTGATCAACATGCCAGACAACATGATTGATAAGTGAATATTTGTATGATTTTAACCCCCACGTTAGCTCGGTTTTGTTTGTCATTTGTGCTTTGTTAAGCCATTTTATGAGCTAATATCGTCTTCTAGGCGAATTCGTGTGTTCTAAACTTGTTTTGTAGGGGAAGTGACGTTTCTACGCCCTTTTTCTATTTTTCCGAGCATTTGACTAGAACCCGACGATTTGAAGATGCAAGCTTGACCGTGTGGAAGGCATTTCGAGAAGGTTCACTAACTTAAGGGAGAGAAGAAGCAAAGACGATTTTGTAGTTGTCGGAAGACCAATCAATTAGACGGGAGAATTCATCGCTTTACATCATATCCAAGCAACAAACCCGATTGTAGAGTCAAGGGGGATGTTGTAAGTCAAGTCAAAGCGAAGGAAGTGGAAGAGTTAGTCAAGAGCTTCCAGAAGACAACTTACCCGATCGGGTAAGTGGTGTACCCGATCGGGTATTCCTGCTGCTTAGTGCATTGCGGCTTCTTCATCCTATTTTTGACCTATGTATTTATTGCCCGACCTCTTCTCCACGAAACCCTAATACTATAAATAGATGTGCCAAGCCCCTCATATCATGATCCATAAAATAATTCATCATACAATCTATCTTACATAATCTAGTCTTATATTTCCTTTTAGCTTTAGTCTTTCTAGTTTAGATTTTCTTCTTCTTTTGTCATTTGTTTCTAGTTTATTTCTATCCATTTCCTTTCAAAACATTAGCTTAGTTCAATAAGAATTTCAATCTTTGTATCTACTAGTCGGGTTCAAGAGTTGTAATTCAAAGTACGGTATTTCTATGCGAGGGATTTCTATTATTGTTATCGCTTTCATCGTTGATCGTCACCTAGGTATTCCTAATTTATCCTTTGCTTATTGTTCTTTATTGGTTTCCATTTGATTGTCATTTTCTATTTCATTAGATTCATTTTCATGTTGTTATAATCATAGTTTCAATGCTTAGATTGTGGTATAGCGTCGTTATTATCGCCACATAGAGAGTCTAAATTATTGTCGAAATCAACTAAATATGCTTATTTTAACTTTCATTGTTAATATCGACATAACCATGAGTGAGTAGTCACCTTTCTAGGTTGTAGGGTAACCATGTTAGATTGTTTAAAATATGATAATTGGATAAAGGAAATTGTGCTTTTAAAACATTGTGTCTATGCATGTTTGGACTTAAACAATAGTTGACGATTCTTGATCACAATCATTGACTAGTATGGAATTCTTTTCCAAGGTAGATATACAGGAATTGAATAGAGAAAGCGTGACATGGTGGATTAAGACCTAGTAAATCGCACTAAAAGCCTGCTAGACCATCTGATCTATGATTGTAATGAACACACCATTCTTACGAACGCTCAATGAATTATTTGCATATCCTAAATCCAATTTCATCAATATATCAATCTACATGTGTGAACCTACTTCCCTAGATGCTTTTCATTATTGTTAATTTATTATCTACTTTATCGTTTCCATTTCAGTTTGTTTTGTTTTTATTTATGTTCTTTATTAGTTTAGACATCACAAAATCCAAAACCCAGAAAATCATTAGATAAAACTCAATTGTGAGACGATTCACAATCCATAGGAAGCACCATCTACCTGAGGATCGACCCCTACTTCCCTAATTACATTATTTTGTTATTCGCCTAGTCTGGGTAATTTATCTTTGTATTGGGCTTGCGACAGGCCCGATCAAATTTTGGCGCCGTTGTCGGGGAGCACGGTTTAGTTTTCCTTTTATTGTGATTTTTAAATCACGATTAGTTTTATCTAGTCTTTAGGAACTCAAATTCCTTTAGACCTCTCTTGATTTTTCATCTTAGCTTTTCTATCTTATGCCCAGATCTTCTAGACTAGGGACCCCTATTCCTTTAGACCCCGAACTAGAAAGAACTCTGCGTAGGAAATTAAAGCTATTCAACGAAATTTCAAAAGCGTCTGACATTTCAAGTTTAGATCGTATTCGTAAGAAATACTCGGATATCTTACCTAATCTTGAGGGAGAAGAAGATCCATTCTCATCCCCATTTCAAAAATTCAATCAACTTTCAACCAACATTCCATCTTCATCTTCACAAACAAAAATGGTTCGACTTTCCGACCATTCTAAACCCACTGCAGATACACTTCCAAAGGGTATCGCTACACCTCACATTACAGCTCAAAACTTCGAAATCAAACCTGCCTTCATCAATTTAATAGAAAGAAATCAATTTGGAGGCAATGCCACAGAAGATCCCAACCTTCATATCCAAAACTTCTGTGACTATTGCTCCACGATTAGACAAACTGGAGTATCCCAATAACAGATTAGGGAAATGCTCTTTCCCTTCTCTTTAAGAGGAAAGGCAAAACTCTGGATCAATAGTCTTGACCGAGTTGCCTTAGGAATAGTCGACTGGGATGGTCTAGCTCTTGCTTTCTATCAAAAGTACTTCCCACCAGAACGAACCGCACCCTTACGAAGTCAAATTACTGGATTCCGTCAGAGAGGCGACGAAAGCCTTTATGAGGCATGGGAATGGTACAAAGAATTACAAGTAGAATGCCCTCATCGTGGCCTTGATTCATGGTTCCTGGCTATCACATTCTACAACGGTTGTTGTGGCGAATCGCGTCGTATCCTCGACTCCGCTAACAATTGTCGTTTCGATCAAATCGATGTAGAGATAGCTAGTGCGACTATCGAGTCAATGGCAATCCACGATTCTCAGTATAGCAACTCGCGTGCTATACCGCTCAAAGCCAAGCAGGATGATTCAAGTAAAGTAGCACTCTTGGAAGCCCAATTAGCCCTTCTGCAGCAACAAGTAGGAAGCTCTTCCCAATCCAAGGAACATATCAACGTCACTAACCACGTAGTGGTATGTGAGACATGTGGGATTGGAGGGCATAGTTTTCAAGATTGTAGAAGTTCAATAGAGCAAGTCAATGCCTATCAAGGATATAGGCAAGGCAACGCTTTCTCAAACTTTTATAACGAAAACACAAAAAACCACCCGTTTTTGTCCTACAAAAGTACCAACGTTCAAAATCCCCACCAACAAACCCAACAACCATTCATACCACACCAACAAAAGCCTTACAATCGACCTGGTTTTCAAAACCAAAGACCTTCATTCCAACCTAACTTCAACCAACCTTACCAAAATCAACCTCAACACCAACCACCTCAAATTCAAGGCCAACCAAATGACTCAAGCTTGAGCAAAATTGAATCCATGCTTCTGCAAGTTGTTCAAAAACAGGATTCAATGTTTTCTCAATTTCAAAAGAGTGATCAAGCCAAAGATGCTGCCATCAAAATGCTTGAAACTCAAATGGCCCAATTGGCTACCTCTATTACCCAAAGAAAACAAGGCCAACTCCCACCTCATGGTGAACAACCGAGGGCCACCGCAAATGCTATCACCCTTAGGAGTGGTACCACTTATACGGAACCTCAGCAACCCAAAGAACCAACAGTTGAGCCTTCACAAGTAGAAAGCCAAAAAGAAACCCAACCATCCACCGCTAAGGAAGCGGAAGACAAATCTAAAAAGAAGGATGAACTTGAAAAGGAACCCATTAAGATCCAAGTTCTATTTCCCCAACGTTTGAGGAGGAATCATAAGGAAACCCAATTCGGTAAATTCATGGAAGTTGTCAAAAACCTCCAAGTAACGGTTCCCTTCACTGAATTAATCACTCAAATACCTTCTTACACGAAATTTATGAAGGATATCTTAACAAAGAAGAGGACTCTGGATGATGTTGAAATCATTGCATTCACCGCTGAATGCAGTGCGTTATTGCAAAATAAGTCCCCTCCTAAGTTGAAGGATCCTAGTAGTTTCTCTATACCTTGCACTATAGGCACCTACACGATTGATAAAGCTTTATGCGATCTAGGTGCTAGTGTGAGCGTTATGCCCTATTCCATTTGCGAAAAATTGAATATGGAAATTCTGAAATGCACAAGTATCACCCTGCAAATGGCAGATCGTTCTCTAAAACAACCTATGGGAGTTTTAGAAGATGTACCTGTTAATAGTAGGGAAGTTTTTCATTACAGTCGATTTTATAGTGTTGGATATGGCTGAAGATTCGCAAATCCCTATCATTCTAGGAAGGCCATTTCTACACACTGCGGGAGCAGTAATCGATGTCAAGAATGGAAAATTGACATTAGAAGTAGGTGATGATAAGGTCACCTACAACTTAAACAGTGCAATGAAGAGCCCTATGCTTGAAGAGCCTTGCTGCTTTCTTGACATTGTCGACTCAATCGTTGATGAGTCTCTGTACCCATCAATAATTGGGGATCCTTTAGAAGCAATTTTATTGTTAGAGGATATCTCTGAGAACGATAATTTTGAGATCAGTGAGCTGGAAAGGGACTTGACTGGTAAAGAGATACCGTCTGAAGAAGTTGAGGAGTTCATAAGCTTAAATGATGCTCCTGCCAAGGCAGAAGTGCATAAACCTGAACTTAAACCTCTTCCCTCAAATCTAAAATATGCTTTTAGATGAGTCTGAATATTTCCTGGTCATAGTAAGTGCTCTTCTAGATGAAAATCAGTTAAACTCACTATTGATTGTAATGAGGAAACATAAAAAGGCAATAGGCTATAAACTTGAAGACCTCACAGGCATAAGCCCTGACTTTTGCATGCATAGAATTAACTTAGAAGAAGGCCAAAGACCTTGTGTTCAAGGTCAACGCCGTCTTAATCCCAACATGCAAGAGGTAGTTAAAACTGAAGTTCTGAAATTGCTAGATGCTGGCATAATCTATGCAATTTCTGACTCAAAATGGGTTAGCCCTGTCCAAGTTGTCCCCAAGAAAGGAGGAACAACAGTAGTCAAGAATGAGAAGAATGAACTCATCCCCACAAGGATTGTGACGGGATGGCGTATGTGCATTGACTACAGGAAGTTGAATCAATCCACTAGAAAAGATCATTATCCTCTGCCCTTCATTGATCAAATGTTAGAGAGGTTAGCTTGCCACAAATATTTCTGTTATCTAGATGGTTACTCGGGATTTTTCCAAATTCCTATCCACCCTGAGGACCAAGAAAAAACCACCTTCACCTGTCCCTATGGCACATTTGCTTATCGCCGAATGCCATTTGGCTTGTGTAATGCGCCTGCAACTTTCCAGCGTTGCATGACTAGTATCTTTTTCGATTTTGTTGAGACTATCATGGAAGTATTTATGGACAACTTTAGCGTCTATGGCATTTCCTTCGATAATTGTTTAACAAATCTGTCGAAAGTGCTAAAACACTGTGAAGAAGTCGACCTTGTTCTCAACTGGGAAAAGTGCCACTTCATGGTGAACGAAGGTGTAGTTTTAGGACACATCATTTCCGAAAGAGGTATTGAAGTGGATCGAGCTAAGATCCAAGTTATTGAGCAACTGCCACCACCTGCTAATGTAAAAGGAATCAGGAGTTTCCTTGGCCACGCCGGTTTTTACCGACGGTTTATTAAAGATTTTTCTAAAATAGCCAAGCCCCTGACTGAGCTCCTTTTTAAGGATGCACCTTTTAATTTCACGAAGGGATGCCTTGAGGCATTCAACAAAATCAAACGCGCTCTAATCACCGCACCTATAATCCAGTCACCTGATTGGAATCTTCCATTTGAGCTTATGTGCGATGCGAGTGATTACGCCGTTGGAGTTGTTTTAGGGCAACAAAAGGAAAAGTTCCTTCATGCTATTTACTATGCTAGTAAAACATTAGATCCTGCCCAAATCAACTATGCCACCACTGAAAAAGAACTTCTTGCCATTGTCTATGCTTTAGACAAATTCCGTTCTTACCTTATATGATCGAAAGTCATTGTTTACACTGACCACGCTGCTTTGAAATATCTGCTTTCAAAGAAAGAGGCAAAACCTCGGCTTATCCGATGGATCTTGCTCCTTCAAGAGTTCGATCTAGAGATCCGGGATAAGAAAGGAGCAGAAAATGTAGTCGCTGACCATCTTTCAAGGATAAGAGTAACTGAAATAGGATTGCCAACACCAATTAATGATTCGTTTGCTGATGATTCATTAATTGCGATTACTGACTCTTCTCCTTGGTATGCTGATATGGCTAATTTTCTTGTCAGTCGATAGCTACCTTCTGACCTTTCTTATAACCAAAGGAAACGATTTTTGCATGATGCAAAATTCTTCGTTTGGGATGATCCTTATCTTTTCAAGCAGTGTTCAGATGGTCTTTATAGACGATGTATCCCCCAATGGGAAGTTAAAGGAGTTTTAGAAGGATGTCACTCATCTGCTTATGGTGGTCATCATGGTCCGTCCAAGACCGTAGCCAAAGTCGTACAATCCGGGTTTTTCTGGCCCTCGTTGTTTAAAGATTCAAAGGATTTTGTTATGGCTTGTGACGCTTGTCAACGAATGGGTCAAATATCCAAGAGACATGAGATGCCTCAAAACGGCATATTAGAAGTTGAAATATTCGATGTCTGGGGTATTGACTATCAAGGACCATTCCCTTCTTCTAACGGAAATCGTTACATCTTAGTCGCTGTTGACTATGTTTCCAAGTAGGTAGAAGCAATTGCCACTCCCACTAATGATGCTAGAGCTGTGATACGGCTATTTAAGAAGATCATCTTTCCACGTTTTGGTGTACCCAGAGCCATGATTAGTGATCGAGGAACTCATTTTGGAGAGAAGCAGTTAGACACTCTGCTTGCTAAATATGGTGTGTATCACAGACGAGGATTAGCCTACCATCCTCAGACCAG
>JAIUZE010018503.1:0-18658 GCA_022085475.1 Heliosperma pusillum
AAACTATGGCTTTCACAAATAGATACGAACAAGTGCACAAGAGTCGACCTTCAAAACAGGTCTTATACATGCCTAAATTTCAATGTTCTTCATGAATAACGCAAGACCTTGCAAACGAGCTCAAAAGTAGAGACTCAACAAGCACACTCAATAACATGATCCAAGTTCGTAAAGAATACTCGTAGTACTAAAAGTTCTCAAGGTATGCTGGGCACAAGGTTGTAATGGGGCTATGTTCAATAGGTGAAAGATGGGTGCGTGCTAACGCGTATGGGAGTGTGGGGCTCAAAAAACTTGTGGTTGCGCTACCACTAATGAAAAGACCCAGACGACCATAACATTAACCAATACCGATCATAGGCAAAAATTCGAATCTCTTGACATTATCATAACTTCAGTATTTGTACTTCACACAATAGGAATTCACATTTACGTATTGATAGCACCATTTTGGAACTGCTACCTTCACAATAGATCTCAGTACTTCACTTTATTGTTTGGAAACTCAACTTTCGATCACTATTCTTGCTGTATAACTTGCTATGAAGCTGAATTATTCTCCAGACATTCATATAACACTGAAACATGCCAAAAACAGGGGCCCACCGATCGTCATACTACCTTCACCGATCGGTGTACTAGGCCACACCGATAGGTATCAGCTCAAAAACTTCAAAAATCAGGCCCTTTTCTTCATTTGACACGTTTTGGTGACATAACTCTCCTATACGCAACCATTAGAGTCTGGGTAGGATGTTTTTACGATGTAGTTCATAATTTGTAAGGTTGTAACCAAGGTAGTCAATATAGTCTTGTGAAACGTGGTCAATAAAGAGTGGATCCTACCTCTAAAGGGACGAATCAAGGCAATTTGGCTAAGTGGAGTTCAAATTTAAGTGAATGCCCGGTCCGCGGACCTAGGGTGCATACCTTCGGAAACTACAACGAGTCAATATTCACACTTATGAATCAAGCACGAGCATACAGGTTAAGAATTACAGTACGTCATTGAGAAGCATTTCGATACACAGTAGATTCACATCAAACAAGTCAATTTAGACATGTTAGACTCGTTAATCCAATCTAATCTCAATATGTCATATCATATAAGTTAGGCCACAGTTGAGATGAATTAAGCTAAGTGTATATATCTTCATCGTCGTTTTGCACATCTCGAACCATTACACACACATAAGCAGTTCTTAAAATTTTTATTTTCACATATGAACATGCAACTGCTTATAGTACATATGAATGAAGCGCATATGAATGAAGTATACAACCAAAACCCTCCCCCAAACCAAACTCGTCATTGTCCTTAATGGACGAAAATCGGTGCAAAGGTGGTAAAAGAGGAATGGGGAATGCATGCGAGAGTGAAAGTGGAGAAGGTAGACTTACAGAATGAGCAAAAATTCCCCCAAACCAGGTCAAAGCGAGGCGCTGAATGGTGTACATGTCCTCACCATCCCGAGCTATCATCAGCTAGACGGCTCCGTCATTACCTGTAGCATTACAAAACAGGAGGAAAAATGTGTCTCTCGCTCTCATCTCACACAATGTTCAAAGTTACAAATTGCAAATTGTCCAAAACTAAAACAAACCAAAAAACAAAATTGTTCAAAATGAAAAATAGTCCAACTAAAAACAAAAAAATGTCTCAAAGTCTAAGTATATGTCAAATAATCGGGTCGCTGTATGACCCTCCATCAGAAGTGTCTCCAAAATCATCTTGGAGGACTGCGAGTTGCCATAGTGTATTATAAGAAGGTTGATTTCTCCAGAAATTTCGCGGCATCCCATACATCGGCTCTCCGCTCAAACTCTTGCCCTCGAATCCTTTCGAATAGCTACTCAAATTGCGACCTGCGAAAGATGGGACAGAGCAAACAGACTCCACAGGGTCTCCAGAATAGTGAGACGGAGCCATAAAATCAGTAATAACACAGCTAGACTCCACAACACAGCTCACAGGGGTTTTCAGGCCTACCACCGATCGGTGGGACCCTTGATGACGATCGGTGTGGGTGGTATGACGATCGGTGGGGGGTACCTCACCGATCGGTGTGAGTGTGCTCTGGCCATTTTGGCCCTTGTTCTGGCCTGTGGTGGTCTGTGTCAGGTCTGTGGGGTGGGGGTCTGAACTGGCTGGTACTGTTCCTTAATCAACGAATCAGACTGAACAACCAAGGGGGAACGGGGTGTAGCTGAAGGTTTAAACACAAGGAGTTCACCCCCCACCTTAAAGGTTAAAGTTCGTTTACCAACATCGATTATTGCGCCAGTCGTATGTAAGAAGGGTCTCCCTAAAATGATGGGGATGTTAGCATCCTCGGGAATGTCTAACACCACAAAGTCTACTGGTATAAAGAACCCTCCAATCTGTACTGGGACGTCCTCTAGCACCCCTAATGGTCGTGAAATGGTCCTATCCGCCATTTGAATGGTCATATTCGAGCTTTTAAACTGAGTCAATCCGACTTTCTTAGCTAGAGATAGGGGTAGGACACTCACACTAGCGCCGAGGTCACATAAAGCATTATCTATATTAAGGGCGCCTATGGTACATGGGATGCTGAAACTACCGGGGTCACCTAGTTTAGGTGGAGAATTGCTCAATTGAGGTGCACTACACCTTTCTGTGAGAGCAATTGTCTCTACCTGGGGCAATGCTTTCTTCCGGTTCAAGAGGTCTTTGAGGAACTTGGTGTAAGAAGGTACTTGTAAAAGTAGATCAAGAAATGGAATAATAATATTAAGTTTAGCAAGTACCTCTTTAAATTTTCCAAATTGTTCCTCGAAAGGGGACTTCTGCTTGAGACGCCTCAGGAATGGCAGCTTAACCTCAGTTCCAGCATTTCCAGCTATCAAGTCCTTCTCCAGACCTTCCCCAGAGCTCTCTCCAGCACCAGTTAGACCCCCATGACGATCGGTGGTGGGGTCCACCGATCGGTGTAATGCTCCGCTTTTGCCCCTGCTTGTTTCTGTTTCATATTCTGGTTCACCCTTGTCTCTGACTTTCTTCTTTTCAACCCTTGGCATGGAAAGACTGTCATAGCTAACTCCACTCCGAAGATGAATAGCATTAAGAGTGTGAGTTGGGGGGTTGGGTTGTGGAGGCAATTGGCCTTGTTGCCTTTGAGCTTTGGAGGCGGCCAGCTGGGCTATTTGAATCTCCAAATTCTTGATGGCGCTAGACTTTTCTTGGTCACTTTTAGCCACTTGAGCCACTTGAGCAATAAGGTGCTCTTGGCTTTTCAGAACCCCTTGCAACATGCTTCGTAGATCATTCATGTCGGTAAAAGTGGGTGACTTGTAAGGTTGTGGTGACGATGTGGATGCAGCCTTGTTTGGATGTTGATAGGCTGAACTAGAGGTGCTTGTATTGCCCGGTGGAGGGCCTTGATGAAACTGAGCTTGATATGGTTGCTTGTAGGGTTGTTGAAAGCTCTGACCATAAGGAGAGCTTTGCTGATAGTTATGGAATGCAGCAACCTGCTCTTGAGTGCCCTGACATGTGTAGATCGTGTGCCCATATAACCCACATGCATTACAGATCATAGGCAATGGCGAGGACTGCACTCCACCGATCGGTGGGAGGGGTGTGCCGATCGGTGGAGTGTTGTCCATCTTCAGACTTGCTAGCTGTGCTGTCAAATCTGCAATTTGTGATGTCACGCTATCCTGGAAAAATGTCTCACCACTCACTGCTGCAACACTAGTGTAGGATGATTGTACATACGATATGCTATGATTAGCCATTTGCTCAATCACATTCCTAGCTTCATCAACCTCCACCGAGTCAAACCTCCCATTTGCTGCGGAGTCTAATATCCTCCTTGAGTCTGTATTGAGGGAGTTGTAGAAAGTCATGGCGATGTACCCCTTAGTAAACCCATGATGAGGGCATTGCCTTTCTAGGCCCTTGAATCTTTCCCATGCGTCATATAGAGACTCATTCACCTTTTGTCTGAACCCAGTGATTTGCATCCTAAGGTTAGCGGTACGCTCCGGAGGGAAGAATTTCCTGTAGAAAGCTAGCACAAGTGTATCCCACGCGTTGCTCTCTGTCACACTAAGAGTTTGCAGCCAAGATGAAGCCTTGTCCTTCAAAGAATGCGGGAACATCATTCGTTTTATTTGGTCTTGGGTCACACCCTCATCGATAATCATTGCGCACAAGTCGCAAAATTTGTTGATGTGACTAGCCGGGTCTTCATTCATCCCTCCTCCGAATTGCTCTTTTCGAACCAAGTTGTAAAATGATGGATCTATTTTGAACTTGGTAGCTGTGAGGTTCGGATTGAGAGTCCCAGTTGGAACTTGAGCAGCCGTAGGCAGCCCTTCATCCGAAAGCTTCGGCATGGTCCTTCTTGGTGGTGATGTAGGTGGTGTGGATGCGGGTGATGATGAAGATGATGACAATTGCTCACTAATAGTCTCTGCAAGTCTTTGATTCTTGCGCAGGGTCCTTTCTGGTTCAGGATCGAATGTAAGTAGGATCCCAGAACGTCTCCTGTGCATAAAACTTAGAGAAAACAGTCAGAAAGCAAGGGCACCGATCGGTGGAGTGGGTCTGACCGATCGGTGTAGAGGTAAAACTGAACCTAAAGACCCTAAAAATCAATTTGAAACTATTGCCTCCCCGGCAACGGCGCCATTTTGATGTGCAGTTTGTCGTCGGGACTGCTATCAAACAATATTTATAAGCCAACAATACTAGCTAATGAAGCTAGTGGTAAGTCGGGTGTCGAATTCACAGGGAGGACTATTGTTTAAACGGATGTAGGGTGTCTAGTGTTCAATTCTATGGTGTTTACAGTTTTGAGGGGTTGAGTTTAGAGAGAAACAAAATCTAAATGATAAACAAAAGGTCAAGCTTAATAACTAACAAATACTAAATGAAAGGAAATGTAAGTTCAATAGAGAATGAAACTAGGGTATGACGGGACTATCAATGTTGACTCGGGAAATGGGTGTCAAGGTAATGTATAAGTCTCGGGTGGTAAACTATGTTACTTTGTAGGTCTCGACAGCCACCACCTATTTGAGTTTGGTCGTCTATGCCTATATTACTTGGTCGGTCTCAATAGGCTTATACTACGGCGTGAGTCAAGAGTCGTCACTATCAACTAACGCGATGAAACAAACAAAGAGGCTATGCAAAACAGTTTAATCAACAAGTCATTGCCCTAATCAATATCGATTCGTCCCTAACCCTAGTGTGGAATTTAGCTACTCATGGTGATAGATATTAAGCAAAACAAGAAGACACAGGATGGTATGGCAAGATTCATGGTCGAGAAACGTACAAACATGAACGAAAATGACAGAAAACGAAATAAAACTGAATCAGAACCTGAATTAGGGCAAAAACAAGGAGGATGCCGATCGGTATAAGGCTATGCCGATCGATATAGTGTTGTAAACGAACGAAAACTTAAAACTAATCGACTAAAATGTAAAACAATAATCTAAAATGGTGTTTTAGAGCGGAAACTCGATCCGTGACAAGGGATCTTGCGTCTAGGGAGAGATACCTCCTCACTCTCTTCACTTCTCCTTCATATAGAGTTAGGTTTTCTCTGATTTGGGCCCGATCTCGCGTCCTAGTGGCTTGGGCTTCGATAAGCTCGAGTCCCTTCCCCAACAAAGCGTGCCCCGTGGATTAGAGAGGTAGTTGGACCATCCCTCTAGGCTCCCACCGATCGGTGGGCTTGTTCATTGGCCTCTGACGATCGGTGGATGGGTCTTGACGATAGGTGTGGGCTTGAATTATCCTTTATTGGTCTTCATTTGATAGTTCAAGGTAGATGTGGGCTCCCACCGATAGGTGGGCTTGTATGAAGTGTCCACAAGGCTTAGGAAGAAGTGGAAAGGGCCCCCAGGATATCTCTGACGATCGGTGGTAGGCCAATTGGCCCTTGGACGATCGGTGGGCGGTATCACCGATCGGTGGCACTGTTAAATTGCTGCACCGCGCACTGAACTTAAAACGTCCGCCATTTCTTCGTTACTTGGCGGATTTTGGCGTTCTTGGTCTCATTCCGAAGCTAAGAAAGAGATCTATCTTATCCAACTTGAATCGCCTCAATCACATATCTAGAACTCAATCTATTTCCCTTCAAACTATCCAAAATGCATCCAAAAGCACCCCGAGAAGTCCTAAACCTGCAATTGAGGAACAAAACATACCAAAGTAGCATAGGCGAGGGATATGACATGAAATCGGCTCAAATGAGCTATAAGTAAGACTGAAATGGGGGCGAATAAGTGTGTAAATGTGCATATAAAATATGCACATCAATAATCCGTAAATTAATGACGAAATATACCGATATTTCTAACAAGTGGTATCAGAGCCAAGGGCTACGAAATTTTTTTATATGTTTTTCATAATTGGTGAAATATAAGATTAGAAATTTTTTTTTGTTTTTTTATTTCGGTCGAGAAAAGAGAAAAAAAAAATGTTTTTTTTGGTACTGTTCATTACACTGTTCATCCGTGAAAAAGAAAACAAAAAATTTGCCTTGTTTTTCCATTTTGATTCATTATAATTGTTGTTTTAAATAGTTAAGACGATAACATGATGAATTTGTAGTTGTTTTGATTTAATAAGGATTAAATTAAAATGTAAATGGAAATCGATTTGAATGTTCATTGCTATATATTATTCGGTATTCATTGATTTAGATATTCATTTTAAATTGTTAAATTGATTCATCCAGTTCGTATCGATGTTTAATAATGATTAGATGTTGATAATTTGTACCGATCTTGAAAATATTAGTAACATCAAAATTAAATTGTATATTTTAAAAAAAAAAAACCGTGGCTGCCAAAAAGAAAAAAAAAACCTGTTTCGTTTTTTTATTTTTGGTCGAAAGTTTTTTTATTCATGATATTGATAATGTTTCGTTTATGGTTGTGAAGAAGTTCACAATAATTGGATACCCAATTATTTTAAAGAGGTTTAAAATAATGTTGTATTAATTCATGTTAAAGAATATGAATTAAAATTGGATTATGTTTGGTTGGGGTTATTGTGATTAATTAAGAAATTGTCACATAATTTTGATCATTTTAAAAGGTGGTTTGGATAAATTTCTCTTCAAAATTAAAGAAATATGTCTTGAATGATTAATTTATAGTTGATGCATTTTATCTTGTTGAATGAATGGTTGAATGGTTTAATTTACGTATTTTTGCAATCAGTTGTAATTTGTATTACCTAGTGTGGCCTTAGTTGATCATGTTTTCGTAATGATGGAAACATGATCTTTGATGTAATTTTGAGATCTCGAGTCTCCATTTTATTTTTCATTAAATTATGTTTTTAAATTAGAATGTAAATAGGTTTATATTTTGTAATTTATTAAATGTATTTTGAGAAGACTAAAGATGGAGATCGGATTCCTCACTCCCGCTACATGGACCAAGATGGAACATCAAGTCAAGCTTCTCGGGTCCAAATGGGTTGGATTCCAAAGTTTTATTTTGTTCATTTTGGTAGATAGGCCACACTAGGACTTTGTAATATTTTTATGTATTTTTCCGTTCTTGTTGCTTTTTCATCACATGGTAGTTAGTGCATCATATTCCGCCTAAACCAAACCACCTACTACCAAAATGCATGAAAATTGACACATATAGTTTGAATGTTAGTTATCATGGACATAAAGATGTCACGCGAATTTAAGTCATCATTTTAGTTTACTCATTCTCGCATGCTAGATATTAGTTCACTTAAAATTGAATTAAAATAAAATTGATGGGATCTTCCTCTAAACCTAAAACTGAGACTAGTATTTATAGGCCAAACTACTATGAATCCCTTCTTCGTCGGTAGGCATATAGGACCTTACTCTCCATATGACCCCTTCTACGTTGCGTAAGTAGTGTGTGTTGACCTATTTTATCTCAACATTATAGTCCGAAGAGTTTCTCGTGATTATGATGGACTAAAAATAGAATTTACAGAAATTTATCGACCCAGAATTCTAAAGGTAGAATTAGCCAAGTGGTTGGCTTATCAATTTAAAGATAATTGAGTCTTGGGATCATTTATATAATTCATGAGGGAGGTCAATTGTATAAATGCTCGAGTCTTTGCATTAAAACAAATTTTGCACTAGACTTAAATTCAAATCGATGAGTATGCTTATTGCAGCAGGAGCTCACCCAAGGGGCCTTGATGATCAAGCCACAAGCCAGACAAGCATGACCCCAAGACCCCCTCAAATGGAAGCTCGAGTCACAAGGTCCAAACAACAAGCCATGACAAGCCAAAATCAAGCCAGGCCAAGCCAAGTCATTAAGGAAGATAGTCCAGGGCTCATCAAGCCATGATAAGTCCCAACTCAGTCCACATTACCCACACAAGACAGAAACAATGTCAGTCAGAACCAGGCAGACCAGTCAGCAAACCCACCACCAAGGAGGTACACCAGAGCATCCCACCCACCCCCACCATGGCCTAACATCAAGCCAACTCACTAATCAACAAGTTTGTCCAGGACAATCCTTTTTGAAGTCTAGCAAAAACTCAAGTAACAAGCAACCCAAGCTAGAGTCCAATGAACATCAAAGCAGAGAGAGTACAAGTCCAGATGTGGCTTCCTTTTGTTTAAGTCAACTTGTCCTCGTCCAAGGCAGGTTTTATCTAAGTCCTAATAAATAGTAGAGAGTCCCAAGGAGCAACAAAACATCATGGGCAAAGCAGCAAGACAACAAGAACAACAGAATTCCATTTCAGGAAAAATCCAAAAGCTGCTTTACTACTTTTTGCATTAGTCTGTTTTCTATGCTTTTGTGTCTGTAATTTATAGTTGTTGAGCTCGTCCTATTGTGAGGCTCTTAATTAGTGTCTGTTGTAGTAGTTTAAATTCTAAGCTAGCCCTTGGATGATCTGTACATCCAATGGTTCACAAGATATCAGTCTTCCTATATAAGGAGGGCTTTGTATGTTGTTTAGATCAGACTTTTATGAATGAATTAACTTTGAGAAATCCCTCAAATATTTCAAACTTGTGCTAAGAGCTGTAGTTTGAGTCAAGCCTGATACATCTTCAAGGTGTCTGATCAGTGTCTTGCTTTGTGAGTCAAGTTAAATCTGTGCCTTGCTGTGATTAGCTTGCTTGCTGTTTGAGTCTAGTCTAGGGTGTTTGTGCTTTGCTGTAACACTTTAAACCTGTCTCAGAACTAGTCTTTGAGTCCCTTCTCTAGTGCCTTGCTTTAGGGGAGTTCTCTAAGTCATATCCTTGAGTTTTCAGTTGAAACAATTCACCCTCTCTAAAACAACATCCATTTCTGCTTGAAATTGTTATCAGTTTGAGTAAGCCTAACCAAGCATTCCTTAAACATGTAAACCTTAGTAGTTTACACTCCACTTATTATGGTTTTTGTCTTCTTTTTCAGTGTAGAACTCGTTTACATTGATAATACTGCATATAACAAATGGCTGGAAATACTGATATCCCTATGCCAAGTGTCACGCTCGCGCGCGAATCCTGGCTTAAAGCTTTTATGGACCACATGAATCAGTCCACGCGACTGAAGAATGACGGGTCAAACTTTGCGGACTGGGAGGCGGCATTACGGAATGCTGCCATTGCTGACGGTTTATTGCCCAAGTAAATCAACTTCTTTATCAAGAAATAGGTTTACAAGTGTAAGAAATGCTAGCTTGAATTTTTCAGAAATGGGTAAGAATTTTCATCAAAAAATGAGCAAATTTGGTTAAGTTTATGGGAATGATAAATTTGGCCAAAAATGGAAAATGCAAACAACCCATTTATAGTAAATCAACAAGAACACTTTTGTGCAAGACACAATTATCTTCAAAACCATTTGATAAAATTAGTTTCTTTGAAATGTAAAATGCCTTAGACGTTAAACAAAGCATACAAAAGAGTTCGAAATATTTTCAATATTTTATTTCAATAACGGGTCAGAAATCATTGTGGAATGCACAGTGGATTTTGATGCACTTTGCACTTATACTAGTTGAACGATCTCAATTACAACACCGTGAAACACTAATGACAATCTTCATTTTGATCACTCTTGGACATCTTGATTTAGCAAATGGAGCATCCATCACTATAAGATTAAAAATTAAGAGACACACATTTTATAACCACTTGTGATTAATTTGTCTTAAGGCATCATCAACAATACTAATCTAGAAATTGTCTCAACCATTTCCCCTTTTGATGATGGCAAGACAAATAAAATTGAATGTGTCATTCCACATTAGTCCAAGGTCTCGGTTTTGATAAGTCTAAGCAAGATCAAACAAGATGCATACAAGATCAAGGTATTATAGTCAAGTTGATACTAACTTAAGTAGAATTTCAAATCGCTAAGCTAACATATTTATGGTGAACGCGAGCCTAAGAGTTATTGAATCACGCACGCACACAATTTTAAAAACTTTCCCCTCTTGACATCATCAAGTGGTAGAATAAAAATCTAATGGAACTGTGAAAATAGCTAGTTTACAAACAACATTGTTCAAAACAATTAAACAAATACTACCAAGTTCATGCTACAACATAACAGACATAGAAGCCATGGGCAAAATGATATAAGGCTCAGGCAAAAGGATAGGTTAAAAGAGAGTACGACCGAGAGATATAGGAAGTGTCATCGTCCTCATCATTAATTCCATCTTCGGTTTTGTCGGCTTTGGTAAGATAGGTAATAATTGTCTTCATTGGCATAGTATGAGTTCATAATTGAACTCTACGCGAAAATCCAAGTCGTTAAACCCAACATGAGATTCAGGCCTTCTATCGTTCTCCTTCTCAAATCCAACCCACCCTAAACATCATCTCCTTCCTCATAATTTCAGCATCACCTCTTCTTCCTCAAACACAAAAAACACCATTAACCCTTCATAACTTCATAAACTTAAGACGGATGCCATTTCTTTGTATCTCAATGAAACTTGAATATTTTTATATCAATATTCTCCTCTCATCCACCTCTTCCTTTTCATACCATAAAATATCCTTTTCCTTCAACTTTTTCTAAAACCCATTTTTCTAGATCGAAACGTGTGACGAACATAATTTCTTCATTTGTTAACGGAATTCAATTCCGTTTAATTTATTGGAATCCTCTCACCATCCTCTTTCTTTCCTCAATATTTGTCGTAAAAAGATTTATTTTGAAGATTTTGGGTCAAAGGATTTGTGTGGATTGATGGTTAGCTTGGGAATTGATGATTGGATATGCTAATCGAGGTAATGTTGACGAGTTACTCGATATCACTTTTTATGTGTTCTTTATTTGTTTTAGGGTAGTATTTATGAGAAAGACAGACTCTTTATTAACTATTAATATGAATTGATGTTCTCACATGTTGAAAATGTTGAATTATGTTCATATATCTTCTTATGGTGAAAGTTGGTGTTTGTTCTACTAATTTCCCTCTCAATTGTGTGAAAATAGTTTAAAGACATTAATTCATGTATGTTGGATGTGTTCATGCCCATATGTTGTATGGAATGTTGGTTAATGATAGTTTATGTTAATGATGATAGAAGAGTTTGAGTTCATATGAAGTGGGTAATTGTGTTGTACAATGAATGTATGAAGGAAATGTCTTAATATTATAATTTCAACATTATTATTCTCATTACATATTTCTTATGTCTCAAATATGTTAGTCTTATTCTTATTGAAGAATTTCAATGATAGTTTAGATATATTTTTCTCAACTTTGAAGTTGGAGCGATTTGGATAAAGTTGCGGTTTTGTGTTATTGGCAATTCTTGGTATCGATCGTTGTAAATTCATGTCTAAATTGTGAATGAGGCTTGGGAATCTTTCTTGGGTATTTACATATTCATTTGAGGTGCTATAATGGGTATTGAGGTGTTTAAACAAGTTTCATGAAAGTTTGAGGGAAAATTGGAATAAGAAAAGCAACTTTGGAATTTATCTACTTGAAAGGTCAACTTTAAACGCACAGATCTCGAGTTCTAGAAATGATATTGACTTAATTCCAAGTCTAGGAGTTTGATTGTTGTCTTACCGTTCTAACAGTAGGTCCAACGCCCAAAAACAATAATAAATGAGTGAGATATGACCATTTTACGACACCGTGCGTAGCTCTTCTAGGGAAGGCTGAACAGTGCGTATTCACCATGCCTTCCTCAACAAGACCGTGCGCAAAACCTCCAGAAAGGCATACACCGTGCTGTTCTCACAGTGCTTCTCCCAACTTGACCATGCTTTCCTCCAGAATTAAGCATAGTTGGTCCGTTACCTCTTTTCTTGTATTGTCTTGTTCTTTATGCTCTTTATCTTTGTTTTAATGCTTGTTGGGGATATGTTAACACTCATTTATCATTGAAATCCATTGCTTATACCCCATTCACATGTTTAATGACAGTTCATGGATGATTTGCTATGCATATTGGTCTTACCGATATTTTAGTTGGTTTCCAAACTTGTTGTTTTGAGATGAGATCTATCTTTCTTATTCATTATACTTCTTAAATTTGGTCTAATGCTTATGTATCACATATTGAATTATGTTTATCATTGTTACATTTATAATATGCTTTCCTCACATGTTTAGTGACGGTTTTACCCTGTTTCCCCTTTTAAGTCGATTATGACTTGAATAATGAATCGAGTCTTTTTTGTTAGATGTTTTGAACTCTCATTTCCCAATTGCACCCATATACTCGTTAGAACTGAATGTCGGAGCAATGGAGGTGTAACCTTGATGCTTTTGTGCATTTGTTAGTGCGGATATGACGACGTTGTTGGGAGGCGAACGCAATGCGTTGATCAACTCGACCGTCAAATGTTGTATCCTTGCGAGGTGGTGTCATTTGCATATAGCGTACTCGCTTGACCTTGCTTAACTTTTCATCTCCATTGGCCGTAACTGTCGGAGTATGGCTGTATGATTTTCAGACAAACTTTCTCGTTGGCCGTAACTGCCGAGATTGGTACGCTCTCTCTCGTCCGCCCTTGCCGTTGGCCGTAACTGCCGGATTTAGGGTAATCGGATTAAGTGTTTGACTGAGTCTTGAGTGTGTGCACGTCTAGCCATATGTCGAATCAGGTACACGCCTTGTCCCGAGAGTCTGGCTAGGTTTAGATTAGGACCACATCGTTTATCGTAGTCGTACCAGGAGGATTTGAGTTTAGAGTCGTCTGGACTTTCATAGTACACATGCTAGCCCGTGGTATTTACCGTGATAGTGTGTTTGCTTATGTTCGATCACTTATTTGATTGTGTACTTGGTTGATTTGGATGCCTTGAATGAATTGTATGATGAGTCCCTAAGCTTCTCAAGCACATATTTACTATTGGTGAGATACAAGCCAACGACAATCCATGTGGTTGCCAAGGGGAGTCTTCCCTGAGTCGGTATTTCATGAGAACAACATGATAGACGATTTATATGCCTAGATAATGTTATTATGAAATTTTTACTTATGCTTATCATGATATGTATGTATGCATGTTGATATATGTTTCTATACTTGATTAAATGTTTTTTGATGTGATATGGCTGGGAGAACACCGAGTTACTCCCTACTTACTGTGGCAAGAATATTTCATGAATGAACAGGTTGCAGGTCGGTGTTGCATGGGGTTTTGACGAGTGAGCAAGTAAGAATTGTACTTACAGCGAATCACCCTTAGCGTTGTAGTTTATATTAGTTTATTATCTTAATTATGTATTTATCAAGGGATCAGTGACAATTTGTATAAAATATTTATTAAACTATGTTTCGGTTTTATAAAATAGTGACATTCACGGTTTTGCTTTTAAAGTTTTAAAAAAAAATCTCGTGTTTTTCGCTGCAAACTTATGTGCTTACTATATTGCTAAATCGCGGGGTGTCACATAATTAGTTTTTCCATTGGGAATCTTCTCTATAGGTACGACAGTTACATCTAACTCTAGTCAGCTGAGCGTTACCAATATACGTTAATCAACTGACAAATATAATATAAATATATATCCCAAAATTATTCCTCTTATGATATATATTGTTCAGACACACTATTGTGGAGGACACCTACTCCAACAGTAAGATCTAATCACTTTTATTATATTGTAATCTTGACCAGCATTATGTTTAGATCAATTTTATGCCTAGATTAATGATATTTAATCCTTGGAAACCAATCTAGGAAGATGAAGAATTATAATTTGTACTAGTTAGTGATTAGATTTGTTATTGTATGATTGTAGGCCGCGGTTTCATATAAGAAAGGTTTTAGATCTTGCGTTTGCTTGTGCATAAAGAATTGCGCCAAGATACAGTTTCGTTCTACTCAACTTATGCCTATAACAGACCCATCTTGGACGAGAGAGGGCAATCTCGGCCAAGACAGGGCGTCTAGGCCGAGACAGGCCCGGTCTCGAGCGAGATTGGTCATTTGTTGTTGATGTTGTTCTTGATCTTGGTGGTTTGTTTATGATGATTAAATATGTGTATGGCCTGTAATTATTGGCGTTAAGGTTGTATGAAAGTTGATATGAGTTTACTAATCGATCCGATGGTCGTGTGAAAGTTTTATATGAGTTGTGTTGTGAATAATGATGATTGTGTTAGTGAGATGACGATCTGTAGATTGAGGAGTTTATCAGGAGTTCGGAGTTATACTTATGTTGAGATGTCGATACACGGATCGAGGAGGACGTCAAGAGTTTGGAGCTTATATTTATGTATTGTTATTGTGCTGCCAACCTGCAAGTTAAGGAGGTCGTCAAGGGATCAGAGTAATATGAGATATCACAGAGTATTATTAGTTATTGATGGTTGTGGTTGATATTGTCATGATTTTCATCTTATTGCATAATAGGTTACCCTTCTCAACTTTTGGTTGACCTTGTGTGGTATTTTATTCTTATTTTTAAATTTCTTCGGTGATCCTCTTGCTAATTTCCGACCATTTTGGTGAGCAGTGAGTCAAACAGGTTTGCAATAAGGGTGATATGTCTCTGTTGTGGATAGGAAAGTGGGATGTGACAGATGACACAGTTAGAGGAGTCATCATTATTAGATTTATAATTAAGTTATTTCAAATAAAGTCTTCCACTTATATAATCAGTTAAACAATATTTGACATTTGACTATAAGACGGTATATATTTACAAAGTTTGGTTTGAGACATTTAAGTTAAAGTACTTCTATTGTTATTTTTGATATTATTACCACGGGAAACTTAGTTGGTAACAACCTTAGTTAAACATGAATGTCTTGCTAAAGGCTCTTGGTTAAATGGGGGGTGTTACAGGTCAATGGGGAGGAAGTTAACAGTTCAGCGATGTATCTCAAATTTCAAAACATGTTGAACGTCAGCGTGACTGTTGCACATCGCCGCAGAGCCTTAGGATGGATTATGCTTCACCTCTATGTCTTCGAGTATAGGATAAATCAAGTTACTTGTATAGGGCACGCGATACTTTAAATAGATATGGAGCCCATCCCAGCTTGGCTTTTTCTGGGCAAGACTATTAGAGGCATTGCTGCAAAGAAGGCTTATCTTGAGATGGAATGGGCTGGATGTACCCAACTTTTACTGGATTGTGTCATCTTTCTTTTTTAGTTTTTTAGTTTTTGTTTTTTACCTTTTTTGCTTTTGTTATATTTTGCCCTTTTTTCATCGTATTCGTTTTGATTTTTGTTTTATATTTCTTTTTCCATGTCTTTGTTTTTGTTTTACGTTCCTTCCTTTGTTAATACATTTCAGGTGTCACTCTATGAGAGAATGATGTTGGTCAGTCCACCACCTTATCCTGAAAGATATCTTGTCCATAGATTCACTACCCTAACAAAGCGCTTCCACGAGAGTTTTCCAAGTAACATGACCTATTGGAGGAACAAGTTGAAAGAAGATAGAGGTCGTCCCATACGCTGGTTTATGCTCTGGCTTCGCATGTCATATTTAATATCCCTCAAGATGATGATAGTAACCTAGGCAAATGATCACTAAGTTTGACCCTGTCTTATGTATGGAATGGCGTTAAAGGCGGAACCTTAAACACTACTGTTTTATGTCTATATTTCGCCACAATAGTGGGCTATCACCTTCTTATCTCAAATGTACCACTAATAAATTTGCCAAAGAGAAAGAGAGAATTTCACCCGAAAGGGTAAAGGAAGCCGAAATTATTTTGTAAATGACTTTTCGACTGCATATGACCCGAAGACTTAGACTCACAAGACTCCTAAGGTTTACTCCAAGATGAAATGTGTCTAAAGACGACTAGGTCCAAATGAGGGTTTACGTTCGACTCTTGGAAGAAGACTTGATCCTCGATATGGTGCGATAGACAGGTTGGGCCCTTGGTAGGAGATGGCGATTCCTCCTAAGAAGCGCGCGAGATAGCATGTGCTTCAACACCCCCGCAAGGGCACGAGCCATGTGACCCCAAAAACAAAGGGAATGGGAAGATATGGGAAGAAAGCATCTTTTTATTATTTTTTAATATCATTACTTCTAGTTTGATTTGTTGTTATTTTTGTGTTGTTTCTTTCTTTAAAAGAATGGTTTTAATCGGCATCGGCCGACTTCAACAAATAAAATTCTTATTATTTATTAAAATCTCAAGTTTTCGCGTTTGAAATATACTATTCTTGTTGATATATATGTCGGTTGTACTCTTTTGAAGAGTTGCCTATAAATCTTTTGTGTTCGTCGTTCCACACGTCATTTTAGTGTTTGTTTTGAGAAAAAAAAATTGCGATTTACCTACAAAGTGATTTGCAGCGCAACAAAGTGCTATGACCTAGACTTTCGTAACATTAACAATTCAGTAAATTTCAGTTATGATATTGAAAATGAGTCTACAGGTAATATCTCTTCAGCTGGTCCAAATTTCACCTCCTGACATTATCTTTTTTACCAAATAAGGGTTTGCCCAATTTGGCTTGAATTTACCCCTTGAGTCAACATGTAGTAACACGCGAACTAACTTGCGCCCCAAGTCACCTTCTGTAATAATCTGTATTTATGTCTATAGGGAGCTCGGTCAAGTAGGGTTTACTAGACCGAGTGTAATCGGCCGAGTACATGCTACTGGACCAAGTAAAGTTGGCTGGTGACTTTTGAGGCATTGTGATCTTGTGTACTCGGCCGTGTACAGGCTACTGGACCGAGTAAAGTGGGCTCGTGACTTTTGTGGCATTCTGATCTTGTCTACTCAGCCGAGTGACAACGGCACTCGACCGAGTACGACATGTACTCGACCAAGTACGACGGGAATTAGAGATTTGACGGACGAGTGATTAAAGGTTAGTAAGAGGAGTTACTTTTATAACTTTACTTTGTACGTTCTTTAATCAAACCCTAAACTCTCTAACTTTCTCAAAAAGTCGTCAAGAACCTTCAATCACCTCGTGCCGGATCTAAGTCTTTGCGTTGTTGATCGATCATTTGAGTAAGTATTCTTGATTGCAATTGATTTCAATTAATTATGTGGTATTGATTTCCCTAATTGATTTGGGAAAAGGGAATTGTTGTTAAATATATGATTATATTTGTATAGGGAGGGAATTCCTAGTGGAGTACTTCTAACTGTCTAATTGTTATCGGATTTGCTATAAGGTAGGGTTTCGTACTTTGTATTTGTTTATGCTAACTAATAACATGAGATTGTTCATTTGATATATGTGATAACTAATATGTCATGGGCCTTGTTGGTCACTGTTGTGACGATGATGATATTAGGGAGTAGTTGTCGATGTTACTTGGTTACTATGGTTTAGTGATCCTATTGGGAGACAGGTCACGCCCCAAGTTCGCCCCCGTTGTTATCCCGTCACGTGGGGGATGTGCGCATTAATGTTCCGGGTTATCTTGTTGTGTGCAAGATGGAAGTTTGACGCATGTGGCTGCGATCCAAGGTCAATAGGTGGTTTTGTTGAGCAGGCTTTTAACCTGAGTCTAGTGAGGTAACCGCTGCGGTGGCCATTGGTTTCTTTGTCCCTTGTGCTTATGTTGTACGTTGGTCGATGTAAGCATATACTGACCCTTCTACTGTTTATAAACTGGTGTGATCCATTGGAGAATGATGAGCAGGTGATCAAAGGTTAATCATTAGCTTGCATCGGATTGAGGATGAGACAATTGATTTTTCTAGCTTCCGCCTGTCAGTTATGTGACAACCCTTGTGACACCCTCCAATTTGCGGAAAGAAAAAAATAATTTAAATACATAACGAAGGGTGTCATAAATAAAAAGGGTCATTACAAAACGGAAATAATATTATACATAAGAATTATACAAGACGGGAGACATATCTCCCGTATAAATACGGAAATAAAAGAGTGTATAATAATATACAATCTAAGAACCGAATATAGGTCCAAGGTAAATACTTCGCTCGCTAGCTCGTCAATGTACCCAAAGTATGCATCACCACCTGTTCGACCGCATTAAATATAAACACGGAAGCCACAGTCAGTGGGGAGTAACTCCGAGTTCTCCCAGCCACGAAATGTCGAGTTTAATAAAACATGAATAACATAAAAGCAATGTATATGGAAAATACAAAACTTTAACATATATGATATGCTTTTCATGTTATGAAACAGATAACTAACAAATACCTAGCATGTGAAAGCCTATCATGTGAAACCGATAATAAACTATAACCGAGTTATGGAGCTG
>JAIUZE010018504.1:0-18669 GCA_022085475.1 Heliosperma pusillum
ATTTCCTTACTCTTGCTCTTTGATGTTGCTTGAACTGATGATATGACATTACGGTTGCCAAGGATTCTTCCATACAGCTTTTGACAATCTAATTTATATCTAATCTGTGTGACAAAAAGCATGTCATAGAATTTTAATCTTTTAAAATTTAGAAGAATAATGAAATACATTATTGAATCCAAAGATATGTCAAGCTAAAAGATGATGGTGTCAAGAGCCATACCGGGTTCAGCCTATGGCAATGCCAAATCCATTCACAATCAAGAGGAACAACCAATGGCTCTTCAAATACCGGGTTCTCCAAATATTTGGCAAGCAGAGGAAGCCAAAAAGCATTGTACCTGAAAAGAGCATGCTGAATATGAAATATACATGTATTAAAAAAAGTTCTAAATTTTAGTTAATTAGTTCGTATTTATAATTTAGACGAATTATCTTTACTACTATTTTCGAATAATAACTTTATAATATCAGTCAAGTTATTGCTTATTCAACACATTTGTATAAGAAATCTAAATTTGATCCATTTGGTCAACGGTCTGGGTCCGGGCCGGGCTAATGTAACTACGGTACAGTCTTTGGTCCACTTTTTTTCTTGGTTAAGTCTTCGGTCCATAAATTTGGTCCGGTCCGGTCCGGACCAATGAGCACCACGACCAAATACCACAAATTTCAGGCTAACAGCTTTTTTAAGGAGACTGGAGAGCAATAATGGTGGCGAGGGAAAAGTATAGAGAAAGACGGAAGGACAAAAGAGTGGGTATGATTAAGACTGAGCTTCCAATTTCGGTCCCAATCTGTCTAATAATGGAAGATGATTAACCTATACGTAACGTGAGCCAGATAGATATTGAAGAAATAATGAGGTTCAGTTCACCTGTAAATAGCACACTGTAAGGCGTGATCTTCGTACAAATAGCGGTTCTGATCAACGACAGCCAGGAACCTCAACTGTTTCTTAGCGGCTTCGACGAGATCAACACTGAGGCCTATTTTCTGTGCCTCACCCCACTCTCTCTCTTGGTTCTCGTCCATGTTCACAATCTCTGATGACACAAATTAAAATCCAGGATTTATTTACAACAAGTTTAAAACCACGTCAATTCTCATGCTTTCCTGATTCAGCTAATCCTAAACCTGTTATGAAACCTATCCAAATCCATACTTACAAATTACAATCACCACAAAATAAAAATAAATCGACTAAGAAACCAATAAGGTATTTTATTTTTTATATTTTATATTTGTACTCTGATCAATCAACTTACTTGCATAATAAATGAACTAGTAAAGTACCTATCCATATTCATTTTTTGCTCCAATGATCTATAACCACAAAGCTACAGTTATTGATCAAACTAAAAAGTCTGATTTACTTACGCAGCTTAGGATTATTTAGGAGCAACAAGAGTCTACCTTTCTACACATTAAACTATTTTTAAATAGCAAGAATTTCTAAGCTAAAATTCGAAATTAAACCATATTTAGTGAACAACCCCATGTGAAGATTAAAACGTGTCAAATAACACTCATCCCGATAAATTTTGTTTGGAGAAAAGGGAGCTACAACGGCGATTTTGATGCTAACGCTGACGGGGTTCGAACTCGTACCACCGTTCATGCCATTAGGAACTAAACTAGCTAGTTGACATCTACACGACTACACCCATTTGGATAGATGACAATTTTTTACTCCTCCTTTGCATTTTGCTTTTCATCACCTCTATTTTATGAGGCGTAGTATTAAGTTTAAGACGGATATAAAATGAAAAGTATATATAATAGCAAAGGAAATATGAGGAAGATGGTATCATTAAAGAAAGAAACAAGGATTAAATAGTACTTACAAATAAACTTGATTATCTCTCTTCTGTGTGATGCTGGAGTTTGCTGATTGCTGTGATCAAACTCATATGATTGGCGATATTTGTAATGCTTATTAAAAGCGTACTGCGTTGAACTAATCGTAGTACATAGATTTTTGCAGTACAACATTTTTGTTTAGAATGACGAAATTGACCCTGTAATCAACGTTGATTACTGCTAGAGCTGGCAAGTCTGACCCGACCCGAGTGACCCGACCCGAAACCCGAGCAAAACCGACCCGACCCGACCCGAGAATACTGCAACCCAAAACCGACCCGACCCGACCCGATGACGACCCGTAACCCGTTGACGACCCGAAAATCAGTGATCCAAACCCGACCCGAACCCGACCCGAACCCGACCCGACATTGACCCGACCCGATTAAATTGACGCCCAGACAATTATTAACCTTAATAATGATCAAAATGAAAGTGATTTATTGTTTAAATTGATATGTTTGACTTAATAATGAATTAATTAAACCAAATAATAATTTAAAACTAGATTTAATGGAAAAATATTGAAATATTGCGAAAAAATAACCGGACCCGATTACGACCCGACCCGATGTATCATTTGACCCGAAAATGACCCGACCAGATAACGATCCGAACCCGACCCGACCCGACCCGAAAGGGTTGTCTGACCCGATACGACCCGAACCCGATACGACCCGAACCCGACATGACCCGACCCAAACCCGACTCGACTGACCCGATTGCCACCCTTAATTACTGCATTGCATTTTGTCCTGAATGGTAAAACCAACAAGACGCGGGCTTTTCAACCGTTTTCTAGTTTGTTTACTCTTTCTTTTTTCTTTTCTTTTTTAATTTATTGAGCTTCTTCAGGGTCCTTTTCTCATTTGTTTAAATATAAATGAAGGCAATAAGTCTGCCAATTCTAGATTTCTATCCATTCCAGATAACAAAGATAATATAAAGCACTTAATTTTGAGGGTAAATTGACAATTACACCCCTTTATGTATTAAAATTTCAAAATTATACCCCTTTATTTTTTTATAACAAAATTACACCCATAATCAACCATTTATTTAAAACTTGATTCCAATATTAACTCCGGCAACAAAAAAAGAATTTCACGGTGGAATTTTATAAGATTTCTCTAAATATTGACATATGTTTCCTGTTCTACCCCTCATTTAAATCACCCTCATTATATATTCACACCTCCATGCTTCTTTTATCCTTCTCTCTTTCTTATTCTTGTTCATTTCCACTGTACAAAATTTCCCCCAAATACTGGTCATTTCTTATTGAATAATCTTTACAGGTAATTATGTTCTTCTCCTATCTCTCCCACAATGAATGTGAAATCCTCCACCTATATACTCTGGGCTATGCTTCGGATATTTAACATTAGCTTGTTGAAAACAACCCCCATAAAACACATACATATCAACTAAGTAATCCTTTTTTTCATTACTAGAAGTCATTCCTGAAATTAAACTGGGATTTAGCGATCTGATGTAATTAATAAACAACTAAATGTACAGCTATTCGTTGTTGATTAGCATTAGACAAAGGAAACAAAAACTCAAAGGCGAAATCAAAACAATCAATGAAATACCAAAAAAATTAGGGTTTAAAGTAACTAAGGAATTAGGGTAAAATGAAATTAGGAAAAATACCTCAATTTCTCTAGTCAGGAATTGAGATGGTGCACAATCAGAGCTACTTGTTGTTGATTGGCATTAACTGAAGATGATGATAGAAATAGAATTGATTTAGAGGGAAATTTAGGGAAATTTAACCTAGCCTTAGTTTAAGGAAAGTGAAACGTGAAAGAGGAAAATGAAAGAAGTAAGTAGATAAAGAAGGTTTATATAACCCAGGGGTAAAACGGTCAGTTCACGTTTTGTTTGGCCGGATAATTAGGTTGGAATCAAGTTTTAAATAAATGGTTGATTATGGGTGTAATTTTGTTATAAAAAGATAAAGGGGTGTAATTTTGCAATTTTGATACATAAAGGGGTGTAATTGTCAATTTACCCTAATTTTGATGACAATGAAATTTGGCGTATAAGAAGAAAAAGTTAAACTACTAAAATACATATAATAGTCTCCCTCCGCATCAATCAATTGTTAAATTACAAGTATAGATCCCATGCTACTACACGGTATTTTAGATCTTAGTATTTAGAAAATTTTAAATCTTAGTCTAAGGCAATATTACGTGACACAGTTTTACAAAGCGAAACGGTCTTACAATGTGAGACAATCTTACCTTGTGAGACAATCGCAATGTATAAAAGACCATTCATTCATTAACATTAAATGAATAGGTTATTTTAATTTTGTTCGTCTTACCATGTAATTTGTGTTAAAAAAAATGTATTTCATTGGAACTCGTCATAACCAACTTTTATATGTAAGATCTTACAAATAAACAACTTTTATATATATAACCTTACAAAAAAACTATTCTGTCATTTAATACGAGTAAATCATATACTTATATATTGTTTTACCTAAGTCATAATTATTATACTTCACTATATCGAATTCAATAATATATTGTGATCTTATATTGTAGATTAGGTTGATTTTCGTAATTTATAAAACGACATTAATTTTTCATTTTCATGTATTTGTCAATAGAATTAGATAACAAATGAATAATACATGCACCTTAAAATGAAAATAAACGGAGGGAGTACTTAATAGTTGTCATTCGATAAAAACATCGAACACAATAATTAATTGAAAATTATACATGTAATGATGTTCACATGTAACATGTAATGATGTTCACATGTAACATAGGTGTTGTTAAATGAATGAAATTCATTTGCTTTTACAATTACGTGAACTCATATGAATGTTATTAATTCATTCATGGATAACGTGAGAAATGATTTTATTATTATAAAATTTGACGCCTTTTTTCACAAAATATAGAAAAATAAGCCAGCAAGGTAGATAAAATTACAGTCGGAGTTTGAAGGTGAGATTTAGTATAACGAGCATTTTAATATAATAATTGAGGGGTTACTCTAGGAACAATATTTGTGGCATTTACTAATCTATCTATTTATATATAACATTCTATCTATCTATTTTATCTATTTCTATATATCTTAAAAAGCCTAAACTACACTCAACTGTTCACAAAAAAATAGTGCACGTTGTGCCTATCATATGCGCTACAGTAAAAGCTGTTGTAGTTTTTGAATATAAAAAACTTAATACAATTACAAACTAGTAATTACAAAGGAACTAAAAAACAGAAATGAAAAACGAACTAAAATACGGTGTTTATAACACAATCGAATCACGCAAGAATGCGCTTTTCTTAGAGTATTTCGACCCTACAAGCCTTTGGGTATCACGAAATCTCCGTAGGATAAAGACGATTACAACTTTGTCTAAGTCAAGAACAAAAAACAAATAACAATGGAGTTCTTACTTCTTCTTTTTTGTCTTTTTTTTGCAACGGTAAAGGAGAGTTTACAGAGTCATAGCCTTTTTAGCGAGGCCATGAGCAACTTTATTTAGGGAGCGGGGAATGTAACCTAAAACATAAGCAGTGAAAAGATAAGCCTATTTGACGGATATCTTCTAAGATCCCTTGGACTTCGTGATGACCTTCATCATAATTAAAGATTTGGAAAAGAAGTTGAAGGCAGTCGGTGAGAACATGTGCATGGAAAAAATTATGAGCACGGGACCAAATGAGGACCTCCTTGATACCGACTGCTTCCGCTTGTAAGGGTCCTTCTGCCCAAAGGTATTTTTGATCTTTATGGAAGATAGTGTTGTTATCATAGGCTACCCACCCAATAGCAGAGCGTAGGTTAGCCTTCCAACTCGCGTCAACCTTGATACGAATAGTACAACAAGAGGATCCAAAACCCACATAATGCATAGGGTAGGAGTCCCTTATCATTATTTTCATCACATCCTACTTTGTTTTGTTTTGTCAAAATCTGAAAAATAAACAATGAAGTAAGTATTTTCACATTCTCACATATATATATATATATATATATATATATATATATATATATATATATATATATAGATTAAGATAAAATATATACCGTCATCGAGTTTCATATGAAACCCAACAAACAAATTGAAACGCGCGCGAAAACAGAACAAACAACCAAGACAAACACAACCCCGGTCGGGGTTAGGACGCAGTTACCAGGCCACATTGAACGAGCAACAAATATGAAACACCCAACCCCGTTCGGAGCTAGGCCACCCTGATTGGGGACGAAGCTTTCTTGGTTTAATTGCGCGAAAACACTAAGTATAATACTTAGTAAAACCCGAGTATGTATAAAACTCAACACAAATAACGAGTCGACATAAATATACAATAAACTCGTTATTTCCTTATCCATTATAACCATGAACTCAATATATGATTATATGAGCATACACTCCGTATTCCCGACTCACATTATATCCATTACGACCTCAAAACCGACTTTGACTTGAAAAACCCGAATGCACTTAAATGCCTTGTGATCAAAATCACTAACACTCCTCCCCATTTAAGTGTATCCCTTGTTTCCAATAAAATAACAAAACAGACAAGTTTAGGCATAAATGAAAGTGTCCCAAGGAATAAACTTCCACATTAGTATATTACACATTCCAAAATATTCGAGAATCAAGGTGTCACACGGATTGAACCTTTCAACCCAGATTGAATACATGAAGATAACACACACATAGACTCAAATAACTCTAAAGTTACAAACTTGACACTATTGACCACCTGTGTCCATATCCTTTCATGAGAGTATAGGAAGCCAAGTCCAAGCCTCTTGAAGCGGCTACACTTCACACTCACATAGGTAAATCTTTCATCGTGCACCTTCAAAATGCACTTTGTCAAAGATATCATCAAGAAGTATAAAACTTCAACCTCTTTCATGCAGGTCATGCACATACTTTCGGAATTATAACATGTGGTTCAATCTACCACAATGAGCCTTCCACATTGGACTTAGCCTCTATGATTTGTTAGAGGGAAGTTGGGTATCTTATTGGAAAGATCATTCGGACTTTAAACCCATCCCGATTGCCGACTTTACAACCAAATCCCTAGCCAATCCCTTCGTCAAGTGATCAGCCAAATAATTATGTGTTCTCACGGAATCAACGGAAATAATACCGTGAGTGATCAACTTAAGAACCGCGCTATGTCTAACACCAAGGTGTCTAGACTTTCCATTATAAACTTCACTATAGCTTTAGCCAGAGTCGCCGAACTATCACAATGGATAGATATAGGAGGAATAGGTTTTGGCCAAACATGAATTTCATAAACCAAATTCCTTAACCATTCCGCCTCTTTACCGGCCGCAGCTAATACTATAATTTCCGACTCCATGGTGGAACTTGTTATACAAGTTTGTTTCTTAGAAGCCCATGAGATAGCTCCTCCACCAAGTAAGAACACCCAACCACTTGTGGATGAGTGATCCTCCATGTTGGTGATCTAACTAGCATCGGAATATCCCTCTAAAACCGAAGGAAACCCAATGCAGTTCAAACCATAATCCATGGTTTGCTTCAAGTATCTCAATACACATTTTATCGCAACCTAATTTGCTCAAGGCTAGGATTACATGTGTATCTACTCAACTTGCCAACGGCAAATGCAATATCCGGTCTTGTGCTTGTCATAGAATACATCAAACACCTAATTACTTGAGAATACTCAAGTTGTGAAAATTTATTACCTTTATTAGGCATTAGCTTAACTCTAGGATCCATTGGAGTGTTAACCGGAGAACAATTCTCGTGATCAAACTTCTTCAACACTTTCTCAGTGTAGTGAGATTGTGTCAAAGAGAATCCCTTGTTCTCACGCTTGATCTTGATGCCAAGTATCGCATCTGCCTCCCCCATGTATTTCATGGCGAAACTTGATGACAAAAAGACCTTAGTAAGGTCTACTTGACTTTGATTAGTACCAAAGATCAACATGTCATCAACATATAGACAAATGTTGACACCATTACCGTTATCATCAAATTTACTATACACACACTTATCCAACTGATTTAATCTATACCCATTAGATAAAACAACGTCATCAAACTTGTGATGTCATTGCTTAGGAGTAGACCTTTCAAATGGGTCGGCGGGTCGGGTCCCGGGTCGGGTCAAAGACGGGTCAGGTCATACGGGTCTCGGGTCGAGTTAGGGTCAGAATACGGGTTAGGAAAAACTGTAGAACGACTTTTATTTTATCATTTTTTAGCCGGAAAATGATACTTTTTAAAATTAAATAATATTTAATATTAATAATATAGTTGTAGTCATTACTTATCGCACTTATATTTAGAAATTTATAAAATTAAAGTTATTTTAATAATTATTTTATTATTTAATCCTATAAAAGTTATATAAAATTAATTTTTTTAATTAAAATATTAAAATAATTTTTTTTCAATTTATATTTTCGATATATAATATTAAAATATTAATATTATAATAATATTCTTCATTTCGATATATAATCTTTGACCCAACGGGTCGAACAGGTTGGGTCGGGTTCAACCCTAAAAATAACGGGCCATTTCGGGTTCGGGTCATTCTGGGTCGCGGGTCAAGATTAACGGGTCTTTGACCCTAAATTACCGGGTCGGATTTTCGGGTCGGGTCAAGTTTTGACAGCTCTACTTAGGAGTTTGTTTAAGTCCATACAATTATTTAATTAATTTACAAACCTTTGCTCATTGCCGGGCATAATGAATCATTCCGGTTGTTTCATATAAACCTCCTCTTTGAGCTCACCATTCAAGAACGCCGTCTTAACATCCATTTGATGGATCACTAAATTATTAATTGCAACAAGTGGAATCAATAATCTAATGGTAGTAATGCGAGCTACGGGAGCATAGGTATCGAAATAATCAATCCCTTCCTATTGTCTAAAGCCTTGGATAACCAATCTAGCTTTAAATTTGTCGATTGTACCATCAACTTTCATCTTCTTCTTGAAGATCCACTTGCAACCTAATGGCTTATAACCACGAGGTAGATCCGCAAGCACCCAAGTGTTATTCCCCATAATGGAGTCCATCTCATCATTCGCCGCCTTTTTCCAAAAGGAAGAGTCATGAGACTTCATTGCCTCATTAAATATCCTAGGGTCCTCATCAATATGAAAACAATAAGGGTAGATGTTTTCACATTCATTCCTTTAACCTTCAACCAAGTAGGTTTGAAAATCGAGACCAAAGGATTTAACAATCCTTCCTCTCTAATTACTCTTACGAATTTCGGAAGTAAATTCTTGAGATGTGACATGATCACTATTCTCAATAGTTCCACGAGAACTAGGTACAAGATCCTTATGCTTTGGTATTGATGAGAATCTACTCTCATCAAATAGCGCATCCCTTGACTCAATTACGGTGTTAACGGCAATAGAATTGTTAGGTTCAATTACATAAAACCTATAAGCTTTTGAATGCGCAGCATATCCAATGAATATGCAATCAATGCCTCTTTCCCCCAAGGTTTTAATCTTGGGATCGGTAAGTCTTACAACCGCCCGACAACCCCAAACTCGAAGATAATTCAAGTTTGGTTTCCTTTTGTACCAAAGTTCAAATGGAGTAACATCATTCCTTTTATTAGGAATCATATTTAATAAATAGCAAGCCGTTAACATGGCTTCACCCCAAAATCCGTCACTCAAACCCAAGTAAGACAACATGGAATCACTATAAGAGAAAGCTCGTTTTGCGAATAATCCGTCGCAAAACATGGTATTTCCGTCGCCAAAAACAGTTTTGCGACGGATCATGTCCGTCGCAGATTTTCGTCGCAAACAGTACTTTCTGCGACGGATTAATCCGTCGCAAGTTATATGCGACGGAATATCCGTCGCCAATAGAAATAGCGACGGATGGCAGGTGGCAGTCAAGTCAAACAATAAGTCCACTTTTGCGACGGAAATTCCGTCGCAAAACTTGACTGACTGTTTGACTTGACTGACTGTTTGACTTGACTGCCACCTGTATAGCCAAGTCAAAAAGGAAGTCAACTTTTGCGACGGAATTTCCGTCGCAAAAAAAAAAGACTGTTTCTTTGACTTGGCTATACAGGTGGCAGTAAGTCAGTCAATGTTTGCGACGGAAATTCCGTCACAAAAACACCTGTACATTCCAGGATACATTGTTTTCCTGCATCCCCTATACGCTTTAAAACGACCAAAAACTTGCAAATAACAGAAATTTTCCAGCAGTTACGCATCCAACAAAGTTACTAATGTAACACAAAAACCATTTATGAGCAAAGTTTTGATTTTATATCATAAAAGTAAAGTCTTACAAATAAAAGGTTTATGTCATAATTAAGTTCAAAATAACTAACTAATCACTCAACCACACGGAGTGAATGGAGGGAAAGGGGTGAATGGGTAGGGCCTAGCATTATCGCCGTTATCATCATCAAAATCGTCTCGACCCTGGTTAGGACCTCCAGTTCTGCAGCTGTGAGTAGAATTTCTTGCAACCTGACTCAAGTACTCTTCTATAGCCGCAATCCTTCGAGCTTGCTCGTCGGGCTCTTGCCTAAGTGTCGCATTCTTCTTTGACAGCTTAGTAGCCAAACTTTGGGTGTACTGAGTCGGGGCTGAGGTAGCAACAGAGTGCCTATGATAGTCAAACAAATAATCCGCCGCTAGTCCCAATCCGTAGCATCTTCCTTTCTCGTCAAATCCAGTCTCCTCATAATAGATCTCATTATCGTCGATGTTTTCGACTCCTTGACTTTGAAGCTCAGACTTCTTTGACATGATCTTATTCTGCATCACAAACAAGCTCAGAATTAGTTATTGTCATTTAAATAGTTGATGTAATTAAAAATTTTATTGTATTTAATAGGTTTTTAGTAACGGCCATAATCAATTTGGTTGTTAATTATCCTATTTATCACCATATTAATCTACTCCATTATGGTGAGACTTAATGGGGTTTATGGCGCCCTTTGGTGGTCTTTGTAACTCCTCTTTGTGAGGTGATTATAAATAGGACAAGAGATGGTTTAAGTAACTATCCTATCCATCCTACCTATACACAACTCATATAATCTCTTAATTAGTCTACCATCTAAGTGACTTGGAATTTGGGGCGTGGACATATTCCGGGACTCTAGTAGCCGCCGGAGGTACAATATATGGTAGTAGGTAGTTAGCGAACACAACGATCCGATCGCTTTCGCATTAAGGTAAGTCCTTATTTTCCTACAAATATAAATGACAAACATAAATCAATTAGCGAAATAATGCATAACTTACAAAGAGTTCAGCTTGTTTTTTTGATAAACATCCACGGATCCTGTGCTTCTTTGTCTTCTCTAAGACTTGCACGGCATTTGGGATATCAGATGAATTTTTCCCGACCTACAATTTAAATACTTGTTAGTATAACATAGATATATGTATGTAGGTATTAAATTATAATTAGATAAATAAATAAAAAATGAAAGAAGATATTTACCATTTCGTCCATGAGTGTCAAGGTGTTTTTTCGACCCATAATGTGAGTAGGCAACGCCTTTCCCTTCTCTTCACATCCCGACCTACGATTAGCCGAGGCTGATTCAGATCTCGCAACGAAAGAAGGATCTTCGACGGGCCTATTCTTAAGCTTTCTAAATAAGTCCAAAGGAATCCACTTCGGCATGTGCTCCTCGTCTTTCTGCGAGGCTCGGTAGATCATATGACGTAAACGGGTCTTCATGACATATTTCCAAGCTTTCCTTACCATATCTGTATGGCAAGGATCGAAAGAAACCCTTTGTTGTCATTAAAAACATAAAGTTATGAAAATATTAAGTAAATAAACAAAAAAAATAAAAATCAATAACAAAGATAAATTGAGAAAAACAAATTTAAATAGATATAATTATAATATTTTAAATAATTATACCTCAAACCAGTTCCACCAAGACGACCGCAAAGTATTTGACGCCTCTTTCCAGTTTGGCGCGTGTTCCTTGTAGCCGCAGGTTATGGTCTCCGATATCACTTTAACCACATCTGAGTCATTGAACCTGAAATTAATTATCATAGTTAAATGATGATCATTATTTATATGCATATTTTATGCTTCCCCTAGTCGCTTTTAACTCGATTTACCGTCTTTCCTTTCTTATTAATTTTAGCTAGAATATCGATTCTGCCGTTCTATTATGTTTTAATGCAGATTGGATGCATTTGGAGCTTTTTGAGTAGATATGAAGCATGGCGGAGTCGGATCGTAGAAGGTTAGGCATGGGAATCGAGAACGAAAGAGAAGAAATGAAGAAAATCGAAGAAACGAGCGAAAAGAAGGGATGCTCGATCGAGCAGACCTGACTTGCTCGATCGAGTCGGACTGAAGGTTGCTCGATCTAGCAAGATACCTTGCTCGATCGAGCAACCTATATTTCGGCAGTTTTTCGTGTTTTCCTAAACTTTAACCTAATTAATTAGATCTTTTGTATTATAAAATGAAAGCTTGTCTTTCATGCTTTCATATGCTTTTCTAGGCTTTTCAATGCTTTATTGCTTTAAATTAGAAAACCTAATTTAGTTCGCTTGCCTCCAGATTTATTTCATGAAAGACGATTGTCTTTAGTTCATCTTGTAATCGGTATTCTTCAATCTTTCTTAGTTATTTATTTAATTACCTTCTTGTTCTTTAATTATTCTTTGTTCATCCTTTCATTGTTGTTAATTATGTTTACTTTAATTATTATTGTTCTTGTTTATATTATAATGAGTAGCTAAATTCCTTTCTAGGGTTGAAGGGGATATAGGATTGTTAGAAGGGGTAGATTAATTAATTGAATTGCAATTGCATGGTTATCGTTTGATTATCGTTTTAATTTTAGTTGCTTGATTACTGGCCAGGATTAATTAACTAGTCTCGCGAATTAGGATTGACACCGACCGGGTTAAGACTAAGATAGGCTACGATAATTGAATAGAACTCGTTTAATGATAGCGATCGCATGTTAATCGTAGATCTAAAGGGCATAATTGAATCGACCGATCTTGTGACCTTAGATAACTTTATTGCATGATAGTTGATTACTCCCTTACCCCTGAATAATAATCCTAGTGAACCTGAGACCCTAGACTTTTAATCTCATTGTCTTCAACCTTATTAGTTTGTTATTGCTTATAGTTAGTTATTGCTTATTATTAGTTGTTATTAGTTGTTATTGTTTACTTTAGTTGTTGTTATTAATTGCTATTAGTTTAGAACTCAAATCGCAAAACCCAGAAATTGTTACTTAAGAGACAAACCTAGTTTAACAGATTAGAATACTACCGCCTCCCTGTGGATTCGATACCTTGCTTACCGCTGACTATTAGTTAGTTGTGAATTAGGTTTTACTTTGATTAAGGAGACGCGACTTTACCCTTATCATTAAATACATTATATATAAATATTATGATATTTTAAATAATCATAATTATAATTAAACAATTAAAGTAAAAGTGAATTAGTCATACCAGACACCTGTTTCCTCATCCGGATCGAGGTGGACTCTGCAAGTAGTAGTATCCACCTGTGTCGTTTGCACGTTCCCGTCATTGACTTGTTCATTCTCATCCTCTTGCGCTCTGTTTCCTACATTACTACAACTACCTCTTCTTCGTCGTCCGCCCGCCATATAGAGAAAAACTTAAGTATTCAAAGTTGTCATGAAATTTAACAAACATGTACAATTAAATAACAAGAAACTATATATTCTTATTAATGAATAATAAAAACAACTGTCAACAGCTAAAATGAAAGTGCTTTGCAAACGCCCATACATTTACAAAAAGTAGTTTCAACTAATATAAGAATTAGAAATAATCTTATTCATCGTCACTACTTGAATTTTGGTTTTCGGAAATGTTGTATTTAAAAAGAGAGTCTATAAAATCTTCTTCTTCCTCTTTATCTTCCTCTTTATCTTCTGCTCCGTCTTCCTTCCGCTTCTCCTCCTCCTTCTCCTCCTCTTATACCTTCTCCTCATTATTGTCCTCTACTTGCATTTCTTCTTCCTCCTCTATAAATTCGTTATCATCTGGCACTTCAATTATTGATAGTAGTGTCTCACTACTAATAACATCTTCTTGAAACACAGATTCGACAATAGGAGCATCAACATGCGATCTAGCTTTAGTTTTGAATACTGCTGACCACTTATCTTTATCTCTTTTGATATTTGGATATGAAGTATAATAAGCTTGTTCCACTTGATACGCTAACACAAATGGATCGTATTTGGTAAATTTTCTGCTTCGATTAACATCCACAAGTTTATAATCCTTATGCATTTGCAATCCTTTTTCAGAATTATCTATCCAATCACATTTTACTAAAATAACATTATATGTGCTTTTTCGCCTGTGTACGACAATTCAACAACTTCATTGAGTGTTCCATAGTAGTCAGCTCCCTCAGTCGAACTTACACATACTCCATTATTAATTGTAGATTTTTCCAAATCAGACCCATCTTTGAAAGTGCGAAATTTGTATCCATTAATGAAATAACGTTTCCATGATCGCACCCTTTTCGAAGGACCTTGTGCTAAGGCAATGAGAACTGGATCTTTTAAGTTGTTTACCTATCATTGTTAAATTATTATCAAATTATAATACCTTCTAGGCATAATAAAAAAAGTAATTTGGTGTTAGTATGTAGTATGTACTTACTTGACCTCTAAACCATTGGGGAAATCTTGTGTCAAATTTGTTCCAAATATCCTCGGCTGTGAGAAATTGGGCATATTCGGTTTTGATATAATTTTCAAACATCCTATATTCATTATAAATAATGTCGAACTAAGTAATAATTACATGTTATAATTCTTAATAATTTAAGTTCCAAAGATCGATTTTTTACTTACACTTCGTTATGCTTCAGTTCATCTAAATCACAGTTAGATAAAACATATAAGTGTGCACGTTCATATTCGTTGTCTTCTAAAAATCGTTCACGACACTTTCCATAACTAATACCCCCGTGATCTTGAAAAATCTCGGGTAAGGTAGAATAAGTAGGCTCTTTCAAGCCTACGTCGAGATCCTTGGCTTTTGTGTCTACGTTCTCTTCAAAATAAAAGGATCAAAAATTGGAAATTTCTTCAAGCAAATACGAGTTGCATATAGAACCTTCAACACGCGCTTTATTTCCAAATTTTTTTTTTCAAATGATTTAAGAACCTATATATAAAAAAGTTGGTTAAGATCGAAAGAAATTAAAGTAAGTAATTAAATTGGATAATTGTGGAATTAATTATCTCTCAAAAGGATACATCCACCTATATTGCACTGGACCACCCCATTTTCAGTTCATACGGCAAATGAATTTATAAATGCTCCATTGAGTTAAAACAAAAGAAGGTGGAAATATCTTCTCTAGCTTGCAAATGATTTCGGCAATGTTGTTCTCGAGATTAGTCATTTTTTCAACTTGTATCGATGAAGTACACAAATCTCTGAAAAATTGGCTAATCTCAGTTAGTGCATTCCACTCATTTTTCGGGAGAAGGTGCCTTAAAGCCACTGGAAGTAAACGCTCCATAAACACGTGACAATCATAACTTTTCAATCTATGTAGTTTCAACTCGTGTTTATCAACACATCTACTCAGATCTGAAGCATAACCGTCCGGAAATCGCAAATTGGATATCCAATCACACAACACCTTCTTTTGTTCTTTATTCAAAATGAATGAATCCATTTTTCGCTGTTTAGAACAAACTGTCAACATGTCCTCTTCTGCCTGTGGGTAAACTTTGTCTTATTTTTCACATCCATCACCGTGTGAATCAGTTGCTCGAAAACGTTTTTCTCGATATGCATTACATCAAGGTTATGACGAATTAATAGTGTTCTCCAATAAGGAAGCTCTCAAAAAATACTTTGTTTCCACCACCCGATTCGAGAAACTTTTAACGAGTCCAATTCAGCTTTACTTGCATCCACAATTTTGGGCAAATGCTTCACACAATCCCACACTTCTTCACCCGTTAATCTCGTAGCAGCAAAATCTTTCTCTACTCGTCTTTTTTCGAAAATTCACTTTATCTTTGCGGAAAACATGATCAAGTTGTAAAAACTGTCTATGACAATCAAACCAACTCCATTTTCTACTTTTATAAAGCCAAAACGACTTAGTCTCCTTCTCCATACAATATGGACACGCATGTTCACCAGCAGTTGACCAGCCCAATAACATACCGTAAGCAGGAAAGTCATTGATAGTCCATAATAGTATGGCTCTAAGATCAAAGTTCTGCTTTCTAGAGACGTCGTATGTGTACAACCCTGTCTCCCACAACTGTTTCAACTCGCGAACTAACGGTTTTAAATAAACGTCAAGGTGTTTTTTAGGACTCGACAGACCGGGTACAAGTAATGATAGAAACATAAAATGTCGTTTCATACATAGCCAGAGTGGTAAATTGTATGGAGTGAGCATTACCGGCCAGCAGGAGTACGACTTTCCGTATTGGCCGAAAGGTGCGAAACCATCGGTACAAAGACCAAGTCGAACATTTCAAGGCTCACTTGCAAAAGAAGGATGAATGCGATCAAAATGTTTCCAAGCCTCGTCGTCACTTGGATGAGACATTATCCCGCTGACACTTGGATTTTCATGATGCCACCGCATCTCTGCCGCAATTAGTTTTGTAGCATAAAGTCGTTGCAAATGCGGTCCTATTGGGAAATAAGTTAAAATATTTTTCCCAAGCCTTTTGCCATTTGCATTCTTTTGTTTTTTATATCGATCTCTATCACATTTTCTACACTTATCGAGAAGACTATCATCCTCCCAAAACAACATACATCCTGCTTCACACGCATCTATCTTTTCATAAGGGAGTTGAAGAGCTTTAAGAATATTTTTGGTTTTATAGAAGTTACGCGTCATAACATGATTTTCAGGAATAATGTCCCCTATAAATGACGCGATACCATATACACATTTGTGGGGTAGATTGTATTCACATTTCAAAGTTACCAACCGTGAAGCTGACTACAACAAAGAGAGACGACTCCCCTCATACACCGGTTTATTGGCATGTTCCAACATTTTGAAAAAGGCTATTACATTAGGATTTGGAGATTCATCAACCACTTCGGTGTCAACATTTTCCATTCTAGTTTGTTTAATGTTGTCGCGCAACGCATCCTCCACCATATCCCTATAAGGATTGTCAAACCTCTCCTCAACGGGAAAATTCTCACCATGGCACACCCAATCATAATGGTCATCGCAAAAGCCCCAAAGCCCTAGGTGTTTTCGTACTTCTTGTTCGGCTAAAAATTTTCTATTTCTACACTTTACACACGGGCACCTAATTTCTTTACATCTACCGTAATCTTATTGTTTCTTAACATAATTAATAAATTCATTAACGCCCATTACAAACTCATGCCTTAATTTTTTTATTACAATCCAATCTTTCATACATCCACGCCCGTTGTACTCTTTTCATTTCAAATCTACATACACGTTTATAATTATTATTATCGACTTAAATAAATATTCAAAACAATAACAACAAGAACTAAAAGTGTACTAATACCAACAATAACAACAATAACTACTAATACAACAACAACAACAACCTCCAACAACATCAACAACAACAACAACACAACCAACCTCCAACCTCCAACCTCCAACAACAACAACAACAACTATCTAATGGCCCCTATAAATTATTTTGTCACTACTTGATGTTTTTCTTTATCCCACATGAATTGTTTAGCCACCGTCGGCGCCATAAAAGAATCCACGCATAATTTCGAGGCTGTGAAAAGTGCGAATTGGAGAGAAGCATTGAAAAAAGAAATCGAGATGTTGGATAACAATAGGACAAGGAAGGTAGTCGACTAGTCGATTTATCCAAAGGCATAAGACCCATAGGATGCAAATGGGTGTATAAAGTGAAATACAAAGTTGATGGAACGGTTGAGTAATACAAGGCTCGATTGAGTTCTCAAGATTTCACTCAAATTGAAGGGATAGACTACCATGAGACATACGCGCTAGTGGCGAAAAATGATGAGTGTATGCTGTCTGTTTGCGGTTGCGGTAACAAAGGGTTGGTTGTTCGCTCAACCAGATGTGAATAATGCATTTTTTCACGGAGATTGGATGAGGAAGTATACATGAAATTACCACAAGGCTTTCAAGCTAATTGTCAAAACAAGATATGCAAACTATTGAAATCACTCTATGGTTTGAATCAAGCATCGCGTAATTGGTTTTCAAAGTCCATCGAGTCACTAAAGAGGTAGGGGTTCGTCCAATCTTAAGCCGATCATTCGTTATTTACTGATACTTAGAATGAGGTTATCATTTGCATTTTAATATACGTTGACGACAATATTATAATCAACAATAATGCAAAGGCGTGCATATTGTTTTAATTGTTTTTGGACAAAAGTTTTAGCATAAACGACTTGTGTCGTCTCTATGTATTTCTTGGGCATAGAGATTGCAATCGGACCTAGAGGTTTATTCCTCACTCAATGAAATCATGCTCATGAGATTATAGAAGAGACGGGCATGGTTGCAGCTAAACTGACCGATACGCCAATTCAACAAAATCACAGGTTAGCTGTCGCACAAGTGTATATTCTTAGAGATGGAATGAAATATCGAAGGATGGTATGTCGAGTGATGTATTCGACCATCGCACTGTAACAACCCGAAAAGTACCCAATTTTTCTAGTAAAAATGTTTTACGAATACTTTTCAGCAAAGTTAAGTTTTAAAATAGAATTTATTGTTTCGAGT
>JAIUZE010018505.1:0-11733 GCA_022085475.1 Heliosperma pusillum
AACTACACACACCTAATTGGGATCGGGTATAGATGTACGGATCACTGGAGGCTCTACCTTACCGTATATGTAGTTTTGCCAAAGTCAAGATCAAGCCTAATAAGTCTAAAATCAATCCCTCACCCACTGTGTACAAGACATCCTCATGTATGCAAAATCCCGTCAAAAGCGTGAAACATTGGCTAAAAAGCTACAATAAGGGAAATGCATTGAGGAATGACATTATGCACAACACAATTGGGTGGACAAAACACAAAACATTTATTAAAAAAATTTAGTTTTTTGTTTTTTTTGGATTTTTCAAATTTTTCAAATTCAATAAACAACTAGACTAAATAAACAACGACACAAACTAAATACCTCCCCCAAGCTAGAATAACACATTGTCCTCAATGTGCGAAACGGGTTTAAAGGCAGAAAACACAAAGAAGGACAACATAACCAACAAAGGAATGGGGGACGACTCAACAAAATGGTAAAGAAAGAAAAGAAAACATACAACCGTGCAGCAGCTCCCCCAAGCTAGCTTGAAAACGGGGGTAAAGTACAACCCAAGCACCAAAGTACCTGTGATGAACAACCTACTACAATACTAGATAAAATTATTGTCTTATTACAAAGCTATTAGAACCAAAACCAAATGAATTATTTAAAAATTCACATTATTAAATTGTACAACAAAAATAATTTATTTCATAACAAAAATATAATAAAACATGGGTTGCCTCCCACGAAGCTTTATTTAAATGTCTTGCTAGACTCTTTATTAGTGAAAATCATTCTTTGGGCCTTAAAAAGCATGTCAATGCCCCTAGAAGTCGATCATATACCTGCACATGAGTTATACAAAAACATATGTAAGCAATTGACAAGATATAGGCATGAAATATTGAAGGTAAGAATTGATATATCTTATCTTTGTGCGCATGACAAACTTCATAGATGACCACTGAACTGCTCCACTCGTCAGTGAGAGATGGAGTGAAATGTTTAAGATCATGGAACAAACAATTAGTTTCCAAAATATCATTAGTGGACTCTAATTGGGGGTAGGGTGAATCAAAGGAGTGGGAATTAAAAATGGGTGGTTGATCCCACTTAATTTCAAGGCTAGGTTCACAAAACCCAGTATCATTTTCAAATAAATCTGGAATATCCTTAGCGAAGGGTTTTTCAAAGAAATCTGATGACTCGATCGAGGACTCTCCATTGGAGTCACAAATGGGCTTAATAACATCCTTGTCTAAAGTCTCGACTACCATATGGTCAATATCAATAATGGGGGTCTCAAAATTGTCAAATGGAACGACACTAGAGTGACTTTCAATAGAAAAGGTTGGACCATCATCATCGTCAATTATTAATTCATATGATTGGCTTACTAATTTTAAACGCGGGTTCTTCCTTTTTCCCTTTGAACATTTGAACATGAGCCATGATTTCATTGAGTTGCTCTTGGATTCTCAACCGCCGGTGCGTTTCTTCCCTTGATCGGGATGCCATAAAGTTCAAGAAAATCCAAAGTTCCTCTCCTCTCTTCTGATACAGACTTCCACCACTCAATTGCATAGCCAGGCTACGACACTCAATGAGCATTCCATGAATCACGACATGTCTCATATAGGTCTCATCAAGGGTATACCCAAGAGAGATAATATGTCTATAATAGCTATAAAATCGGTCCAGGTATTCATGGAAAGGCTCATTCTCGCATTGTGGAGATTGGAAATAGATAGACATTGAGAGAAAATAAAGAAATCCCTTTGAAAGAAAATATTCCTATTACCTGAAAAGAGTCACTATACTACAAGGAAAAGATGAGAAAAATCTCAAGGAACAAGTGTTCCTCGAGACAAAAGAAAAGAAAAGAAAAAGACAAGGTGAAGCTCTACTAATCACAAATAAACAAAACCGTGCTCCCCGGCAACGGCGCCAAAATTTGACAGGGTTGTCGCGTACCCTAATCAAAGATAAATAACCCAGACTAGGCTAACAACAAATTAATGTAATTAGAGAAGTAAGGGGTCCATCTCGGGGAGACGGGAGATACTTGTGAATAGTTATGGTTAGAACTCTACCTTGTACGATTGGCAAATGTTGTCACTAATTAATAAATGCTATGATAACAATACAATAAAGAAAAGGATCTAGGGATCGGGGTTCACATGATAATCAATTTAAAAGCAAAGTTGATTACGGATTTAGAAAAATCATAGTTGTCCAAGTCTTGTAGCGGTATATTCCTCTTTGATTCGTACCGACTTTTTAATGGGTCCTAACGTCCTCTCAGCCTGGTTAGGTCATTAAACTATTCTTACCAGTCCTTTAATTTTCATCTCGACTCTCGCCCTTGAGACGGAAATTGACAAGTATAAACAATCGTTTAAGGCCATTAAACAAAGTCTATCATGGGATTCAAGCAAGAAATAGAGACAACAAAGAACGATTATATCGGAATCAATTTATACTTATAAATTAATTAGACATGTTAACCCTTCCCCTAGAACAAATATTACTTATGCATGATTAACAATGAAAGGGAAACTAAGATTATAAAACTAAGAATGGTAAACATGATAAAGGGAATACTAAAAGAAAAATGAAACTATAATGTAAAAACAAGAACAAGGATTACGGGAAAGGATGCGCAAAGATTGAAATGGAATAGGAACTTGAATAGGAAAATGCAAACCCGGAAACTAGAATTCCAATTACAAGTAGAACAACTACAATTGAAGGAAACTTAGAACTAAACTAAACTAGAGAAAACTAAACTAAACTAAAATAAGAAAGATGAGAGAAAGAAGAAAAACTAAACTAAAGAGAGAAGTGTTTTTGTACATGTTAACTGTGTGTGATGCATAGGCTATTTATAGGGTTGAGAGGCTGCTGTGTTTCGTCCAAATTCATACCCTAGACAACCTAATAAAGCACTCCATTAAGTCTTGGTAGAAGAAGAGACAAGAAGCGTTCATCAGCAGACATACCCGATCGGGTTTATGGATCCCTGGTCGGGGAAGTTGCACTCTTGGTCAATTGACTTTCGTTTCATCTCCTTTGGTACGTGACTTGATCTACCTTGACTCCATTGACTTTAGATTCGAACGGGGACGTAACTAACACCTCTTGGGCCTCATTTTCTCCCCTATTTGAGCCTGATCATGTCCCCAAGGGTTAAGGGTCGGAGCATGAGGTTTGAGACGACTTTCGTCGACGAATAGTAAAACCGTCGCAACTTGTGCATATGAGCTCGGAATGACTTGAAACTTGTTCCCTTTGACTCGGAACCTCTAGATCTTTATAGCATGCCATCATAACCCCACCTAATCGTCCTTCTTAGCTTCCCCTTGCTCATATTTCCTTCAAATGACAAGATTTGAAGTAGAAACGACTCAATTCCTACAAATGACATTAAAGCACGAGAAATACTGCAAAGGAGAGATTAGCTCATAAAACCACTTCTTAAAGTGGATAAACCATATCAATTCGAGCTAAAATGAGGGGATAAAATCATACAAATTAACACTTATCAAATTCCCTCAAGATAAACCCTTGCTTGTCCTCAAGCAAGCATACAATAACAAACATGACAAGGACAAGGGCGACGAGCAACAATCAATCCAACCAAATGCAAATCCCGTCAAGTAGCTTATAGAGCACAATGAAACACATCCCGAAACAACGTGGGCAAAGGGAAAATGCAAAACATGGTTGAGATTTACATAACGGCGCAGCATTTGGAACATCAAATAGACTTTTCGGCTCTTGCATGATCTTTTGACAATGGACTCTCACGGTGCACTCAACACTTCAATTTTTATATAAATTAAGGAAATATTATTTTATATTTGAGTGGCACTCTCCTATCTATGACTCATGAGAATGCGCCCGCAATCTAATATGGTAAACATTCCAAAACTACAAGTCAAAACAATCATGAAAAGCATAGAATGAAGCCAAAAGAAAGAAGAAGGCTATAGGAGATGGGTAACAAAGTGGACAAATGAATTATGGTCATGTGAAGGTTAGAATTAGCTAGCAACTGACCAATGATAAATGAATACTCAATCCATACTTCCGATTAATTCCCAAAAGACGAAAAACGAAGTCAGAAGGAACGGATTGGCTTATTACACACGAAACACAAGAGTGAACTCCTTCTAAACATTGAATTGACATTTTGAGGAGATACTCACAACTTCTTCCTTTATTTCTTTTTCTCTCTTTTTTTCGATTTTCCATTTTTTTCATTTTTCTATTTCATTTTTTTTTCTTTTTTTTTTTTTTTTTTCTGAACTTAACATCACTTCTTCAACATTTTGGTTCTCCCAAATTCACTTTGTCATCAAGGAACAAAATCTTCTCAAAAGAGCACCCATACACCATAGTCTAGCTACTAGCTCGAAAGGTAGGCAGTTTTTATATGTAGCTGTTGTTTTGTGAAACATTTGTATGAAGGGGCTAATTTTGAGGGGTAATTCAAAGTGAAAAAGGGTTCAAATCTTAGTGAATCATGAATGCAATGCTTATAGGAATGAAATGAGAACCATACTTATGCGTTTTTGATGTGACGCAAATCATAAGGAGAAACTACACACACCTAATTAAGATCGGGTATAGATGTACCGATCACTGGAGGCTCTTCCTTACCGTATATGTAGTTTGCCAAAGTCAAGATTAAGCCTAATAAGTCTAAAATCAATCCCTCACCCACTGTGTACAAGACATCCCCATGTATGCAAAATCCCGTCAAAAGCGTGAAACATTGGCTAAAAAGCTACAATAAGGGAAATGCATTGAGGAATGACATTATGCACAACACAATTTGGTGGACAAAACACACAACTTTTATTAAAATTTAATTTTTTTGATTTTTTTGGATTTTTCAATTTTTTAAATTCAATAAACAACTAGACTAAATAAACAATGACACAAACTAAATCCCTCCCCCAAGCTAGAATAACACATTGTCCTCAATGTGCGAAACGGGTTTAAGTGCAGAAATCACAAAGAAGGACAACATAACCAACAATGGAATGGGGGACGACTCAACAAAATGGTAAAGAAAGAAAAGAAAACATACAACCGTGCATCAACTTCCCCGAGCTAGCTTCAAAACGGGGGCAAAGTACAACCCAAGCACCAAAGTACCTGTGATGAACAAGCTACTACAACACTAGATAAAATTATTGTCTTATTGTCAAAACTATTAGAACCAAAACCAAATGAATTATTTAAAAATTAACATTATTAAATTGTCCAAAAACAATAATTTATTTCATAACAAAAATATAATAAAACACGGGTTGCCTCCCGCGAAGCTTTATTTATATGTCTTGCTAGACTCTTTATTAATGAAAATCATTCTTTGTGCCTTAAAAAGCATGTCAATGCCCTTAGAAGTCGATCATATACCTGCGCATGAGCTATACAAAAACATATGTAAGCAATTGACAAGATATAGGCATGAAATATTGAAGGTAAGAATTGATATATCTTATCATTGTGCGCATGACAAACTTCAAAGATGCCCATTGAACTGCTCCACTCGTCCGTGAGAGATGGAGTGAAATGTTTAAGATCATGGAACAAACAAGTAGTTCCCAAAATATCATTAGTGGACTCTAATTAAAGGTAGAGTGAATCAAAGGATTGGGAATCAAAAATGGGTGGTTGATCCCACTTAATTTCAAGGCTAGGTTCACAAAACCCAGTATCATTTTCAAATAAATCTGGAATATCCTTAGCGAAGGGTTTTTCAAAGAAATCTGATGACTCGATCGAGGACTCTCCATTGGAGTCACAAATGGGCTTAACAACATCCTTGTCTAATGTCTCGACTTCCTTATGGTCAATATCAATAATGGGGGTCTCAAAATTGTCAAATGGAACGACACTAGAGTGATATTCAATAGAAAAGGTTGGACCATCATCATCGTCATCTATTAATTCATATGATTGGCTTACTAATTTTAAACGCGGGTTCTTCCTTTTTCCCTTTGAGCATTTGAACTTGAGCCATGATTTCATTGAGTTGCTCTAGGATTCTCAACCGCCGGTGCATTTCTTCCCTTGATCAAGATGCCATAAAGTTCAAGAAAATCCAAAGTTCCTCTCCTCTCTTCTGATACAGACTTCCACCACTCAATTGCATAGCCAGGCTACGACACTCAATGAGCATTCCATGAATCACGACATGTCTCATATAGGTCTCATCAAGGGTATACCCAAGAGAGATAATATGTCTATAATAGCTATAAAATCGGTCCAGGTATTCATGGAAAGGCTCATTCTCGCATTGTGGAGATTAGAAATAGATAGTCATTGAGAGAAAATAAAGCAATCCCTTTGAAAGAAAGTATTTCTATTACCTGAAAAAAGTCACTATACTACAAGGAAAAGATGAGAAAAATCTCAAGGAACAAGTGTTCCTCGAGACAAAAGAAAATAAAAGAAAAAGACAATGTGAAGCTCTACTAATCACAAATAAAAAAAACCGTGCTCCCCGGCAACGACGCCAAAATTTGACAGGGTTGTCGCGTACCCTAATCAAAGATAAATAACCCAGACTAGGCTAACAACAAATTAATGTAATTAGGGAAGTAAGGGGTCGATCTCGGGGAGACGGGAGATACTTGTGAATAGTTATGGTTAGAACTCTACCTTGTACGATTGGCAAATGTTGTCACTAATTAATAAATGCTATGATAACAATACAATAAAGAAAAGGATCTAGGGATCGGGGTTCACATGCTAATCAATTTAAAAACAAAGTTGATTACGGGTTTAGAAAAATCATAGTTGTCCAAGTCTTGTAGCGGTATATTCCTCTCGGATTCGTTCCGACTTTTTAATGGGTCCTAACGTCCTCTCAGCCTGGTTAGGTCATTAAACTATTCTTACCAGTCCTTTAATTTTCATCTCGACTCTCGCCCTTGAGACGGAAATTGACAAGTATAAACAATCGTTTATGGCCATTAAACAAAGTCTATCATGGGATTCAAGCAAGAAATAGGGACAACAAAGAACGATTCTACCGGAATCAATTTATACTTATAAATTAATTAGACATGTTAACCCTTCCCCTAGAACAAAGATTACTTATGCATGATTAACAATGAAAGGGAAACTAAGATTATAAAACTAAGAATGGTAAACATGATAAAGGGAATACTAAAAGAAAAATGAAACTATAATGTAAAAACAAGAACAAGTATTACCGGAAAGGATGAGCAAAGATTGAAATGGAATAGGAACTTGAATAGGAAAATGCAACCCCGGAAACTAGAATTCCAATTACAAGTAGAACAACTACAATTGAAAGAAACTTAGAACTAAACTAAACTAGATAAAACTAAACTAAACTAAAATAAGAAAGATGAGAGAAAGAAGAAAAACTAAACTAAAGAGAGAAGTGTTTTTGTACATGTTAATTGTGTGTGATGCATAGGCTATTTGTAGGGTTGAGAGGCTGCTGTGTTTCGTCCAAATTCATACCCTCGACAACCTAATAAAGCACTCCATTAAGTCTTGGTAGAAGAAGACCCAAGAAGCGTTCATCATCAGTCATACCCGATCGGGTTTATGGATCCCCGATCGGGGAAGTTGCACTCTTGGTCAATTGACTTTCGTTTCATCTCCTTTGAGACGTGACTTGATCTACCTTAACTCCATTGACTTTAGATTCGAACGGGGACGTAACTAAAACCTCTTGGGCCTCATTTTCTCCCCTATTTGAGCCTGATCATGTCCCCAAGGGTTAAGGGTCGGAGCATGAGGTTTGAGACGACTTTTGTCGACGAAAAGCAAAACTGTCGCAACTTGTGCATATGAGCTCGGAATGACTTGAAACTTGTTCCCTTTGACTCACAACCTCTAGATTTTTATAGCATGCCATCTTAACCCCACCTAATCGTCCTTCTTAGCTTCCCCTTGCTCATATTTCCTTCAAATGACGGGATTTGAAGTAGAAACGACTCAATTCCTACAAATGACATTAAAGCACGAGAAATACTGCAAAGGAGAGATAAGCTCATAAAACCACTTCTTAAAGTGGATAAAGCATATCAAATCGAGCTAAAATGAGGGGATAAAATCATACAAATTAACAGTTATCACCATGATTTCAATGAGTTGCTCTTGGATTCTCAACCGCCGGTGCGTTTCTTCCCAAGATTGGGATGCCATAAAGTACAAGAAAATCCAAAGTTCCTCTCCTCTCTTCTGATAAAGACTTCCACCACTCATATGCATAGCCAGGCTACGACACACAATGAGCATTCTATGAAGCACGACATGTCTCATATAGGTCTCATCAAGGGTATACCCAAGAGAGCTAATATGGTTATAATAGCTATAAAATCGGTCGAGGTATTCATGGAAAGGCTCATTCTCGCATTGTGGAGGTTGGAAATTGATAGTCATTGAGAGAAAATAAAGCAATCCCTTTGTATGAAAATAGTCCTATTACCTGAAAAGAGTCACTATACTAGAAGGAAAAGGTGAGAAAAATCTCAAGGAACAAATGTTCCTCGAGACAAAAGAAAAGAAAAAAAAGAAAAAGACAAGGTAAAACTCTACTAATCACAAATAAAAAACACCGTGCTCCCCGGCAACGGCGCCAAAATTTGACAGGGTTGTCGCATACCCTAATCAAAGATAAATAACCCAAACTAGGCTAACAACAAATTAATGTAATTAGGGAAGTAAGGGGTCGATCTCGGGGAGACGGGAGATACTTGTGAATAGTTATGGTTAGAACTCTATCTTGTACGATTGGCAAATGTTTGTCACTAATTAATAAATGCTATAATAAAAATGATAACAATACAATAAAGAAAAGGATCTAGGGATCGGGGTTCACATGCTAATCAATTTAAAAGCAAAGTTGATTACGGGTTTAGAAAAATCATAGTTGTCCAAGTCTTTAAATGGTATATTCCTTTCGGATTCATACCGACTTTTTAACGGGTCCTAACGTCTTTTCAGCCTTGCTAGGTCATTAAACTATTCTTGCCAGTCCTTTAATTTTCATCTCGACTCTCGCCCTTGAGACGGAAATTGACAAGTATAAACAATTGATTAAGGCCTTAAATCAAAGTTTATCATGAGAATCAAACAAGAAATAGAGACAACTAAAACAATTCTACCCGGAATCAATTTATACTTATAAATTAATTAGACATGTTAACCCTTCCCCTAGAACAAAGATTACTTATGCATGATTAACAATGAAAGGGAAACTAAGATTATAAAACTAAGAATGGTAAACATGATAAAGGAAATACTAAAAGAAAATGAAACTATAATGTAAAAACAAGAATAAGGATTACCGGAAAGGATGAGCAAAGATTGAAATGGAATAGGAACTTGAATAGGAAAATGCAAACCCGGAAACTAGAATTCCAATTACAAGTAGAACAATTACAATTGAAGGAAACTTAGAACTAAACTAGACTAGAGAAAACTAGATCTAAAACTAAAACTACAAAATGGAGAAAGAAAGAAAAAACTAAACTAAAGACGCTAAAAATGTAAAATGGAGGCTAGGGTTTTCTAATTCTAATCTAGGGTTGTGTGTAGAGTTGTGGCTGGACATCCTTTATATAGGCTTAGGTTTCGTGGGCAAGGGGCTAAACATTCAACATATAGGACAAAAATTAGGAAGACGAAGCAACTATGCGTAGAACCTAATAAACCCGATCGGGTTTTTGGAACCCCGATCGGGGTTTTGGTCTGTTCAGAACTTTGACTTTCGTTTGATCTTCCCTTGGTACGTGACTTGATCTACCTTGACTCCATTGACTTTAGATTCGAACGGGGACATAACTAACACCTCTTGGGCCTCATTTCCTCCCCTATTTAAGCTTGATCATGTCCCCAAGGGTTAAGGGTTGGCGCATGAGGTTTGAGACGACTTTCGTCGACGAATAGCAAAACCGTCGCAACTTGTGCATATGAGCTCGGAATGACTTGAAACTTGTTCCCTTTGACTCGGAACCTCTAGATCTTTATAGCATGCCATCTTAACCTCACGTAATCGTCCTTCGTAGCTTCTCCTTGCTCATATTTCCTTCAAATGACGGGATTTAAAGTAGAAACGACTCAATTCCTACAAATGACATGAAACACGAAAAATACTGCAAAGGAGAGATTAGCTCATAAAACCACTTCTTAAAGTGGATAAACCATATAAAATCGAGCTAAAATGAGGGGATAAAATCATACAAATTAACACTTATCAATAAGGATGCCCTGTTTGTGTTTACTCATGAGTGTGTTAAGTCTTTTGACATGATTAAACAAGCTCCAATCACAGCTCCTATTATCCAGTCTCCTGATTGGAGTTTGTTGTTTGAGATAATGTGTGATGTCAGTGACTATGCAGTTGAGACTGTTTTGGGGCAAAGGAAGGATAAGGTGCTACATGCAATCTACTATTCTAGTAAGACCTTGGAAGATGTGCAAGTTAACTATGCTACCACTAAAAAAGAGTTACTTGCAGTTGTCTTTGCTTTAGATAAGTTTAGAGCCTATCTTGTGGGTTCTAAGGTGATAGTCTACACTGACCATGCAGCACTTAAATATTTGTTAGCTAAGAAGGAAGCCAAACCTTGGCTTATTAGTTGGATCTTGTTATTACAAGAATTTGATTTGGAGATCCGGGATAAGTCTGGTGCAGAGAATGTGGTTGATGACCATTTGTCTCGTTTAAGTTTTGAAGGGGGAGATTATATCCCCATTGATGATTCGTTTGATGATGATCATCTCCTTGCCATTACCATGGAGACTCCGTAGTTTGCTGATTATGCCAACTATTTGGTTGGGGGAATTATGCCTCCGGGTCAATCTTATCATCAGAAGAAGAGGTTTCAACACGATGTCAAGCGGTAATTTTGGGATGATCCTTTACTATTCCGGGAGTGTGCCGATGGCATTTATCGACGATGTATTCCAGAGGGTGAAGTACATGCCATCCTTTCTCATTGTCACTTTTCTCCTTATGGCGGTCATCACGGTCCCTCATGGACATTTGCTAAGGTTATGCAGTCGGGTTTTTACTGGCCGACTATTCTCAAGGATGCTACTACATTTTTCCGTTCTTGTGAAGCGTGTTAAAAGACGGGTAATATTTCGCACATACATGAGATGCCTCAAACAGGTATTTTGGAAGTTGAGATATTTGATGTTTGGGGTATTGACTACCAAGGGCCATTCCCATCTTCCCATGGTAATCATTATATTCTAGTAGCAGTCGACTATGTCTCCAAATGGGTGGAAGCTATTGCCACTCCCACTTGCGATGCCAAAGCAATTGTTAAACTGTAACAACCCGAAAAGTACCCTATTTTTCTAGTGAAAATATTTTACGAATACTTTTGAGCCTGTTTAAGTTTTAAAGTGGAATTTATTGTTTCGAGTCGTATTTTGAAATTCCGAGTTCGTATTTGGAATTTCTGAGAGATTTCATGAAAATCCCGTTTTTAGTCATCTTTGACTTTTCTTGACTTTTTAAGTCGTCTTTGACTTTTTCTTGACTTTTTAAAGTCGTCATTGACTTTTCTTGACTTTTAAGTCGTCATAAACTTTTCTTGACTTTTTAGTCATCTTTGACTTTTCTTGACTTTTAAGTCGACTTTGACTTTCGTTGACTTTTCCCGACTCGCCTTGTAATTTTGAAGACCGAATTTTTATTTAAAAAAATAATATTTTTAATTTATTTTTATTTAGATT
>JAIUZE010018507.1:0-16803 GCA_022085475.1 Heliosperma pusillum
AGCCAGCTTAAGTACTAGCCATCTCTGCTTAGGGGGTCGCCTAGTCGAGTTTCTCATAGACGGTTATGTCATGGGACGGGGAACGGAATAGCTGTTGTCGCTAGGTCTGATCAGTCTAGGACTAGGATGTTTTCCTCCCTTGTGGTATAGCCTCGAGTTACAGAAGTCGACTATTGACTGTGCTAAGAACTTATGCCTGTTTGTAGAAGGATTGGTCTTTCATGTTTGTATGATTCTATGAGTTCTAGAAGGTGAGATGCAAGCCGGCTAGGATTGATAGAGTTTGGATTACCGATTGTTAACTGATTTACATGATTACGTGTTGATTAGGGTTTGAGTGTATCAGGGCCATGTTTACACACAGGGTAACCTCTGAGCTAAGCATACCAGCTCCTCCCTACCATCGTGTTATAGTTTATTATCGGATTCACATGAATAGCTTTCATATGCTAGGTTTAAGATGTTAGTTAATTGTTTCATCACATGAAAAGCATATCATATATGTTAAGGTTTTGTATTTTTCCATATACATTGCTTTTATGTTATTCATGTTTAATTAAACGTGACATTTCGTGGCTGGGAGAACGCGGAGTTACTCCCCACTGACTGTGGCTTCCGTGTTTATATTTAATGCGGTCGAACAGGTGGTGATGCATACTTTGGGTACATTGACGAGCTAGCGAGCGAAGTATTTACCTTGGACCTATATTCGGTTCTTAGGATTGTATATTATTATACACTCTTTTATTTCCGTATTTATACGGGATATGTCTCCCGTTTCAGATACTTTTTATTGTATAATATTATTTCCTTTTGTTATGAACCTTTTTCGTTAAGACACCTTTGTTATGATGAATATATTTAATAGTAGGTTCCGGTTTTAAAATTTACCGATTTTCACTAAAGTGAACCTATTAGAAACGTATTCTCATCTTTTATTTATTTAAATTATTTTTTTCTTTCCGCAAATTTGAGGGTGTCACATACATGGTATTATTATAGTGTATTGGTCCGGCATTACTCGGTTTATGTAACGGTCCATTACTAGTAATAATTAGAATACATATTATATTGTGTACATAATAAATGATATGCTAACTGCCTAATAGAGGTTGAGTGAAATAAGGAAACTAGGTTTTTCTTTTGGCTCTTGGATCTCACGGCTACAACAAGAGAAAAAGGAAAAATAAAAAACCCTAATCACTACTCTAATCTCACGGCACACACAAAAGAAAAAGGAGAAAAAAAATTCTGATTTTTAAACTCTCTTATTCATCTTCATATTCATCATCAATATACACACAAAAAATTAGAAGTAATTTTCGGGTATTTGCTCTAGCACGACGAAGGCATTTCTTGAACCATCTTGGGTGTAACGATAAGGAGAATACCTACTTTGGTATTTGTTCTTAGGCCTTTTACTAGGACAGAAGGTTATTTCTTAATCTCTTGTTGTTTATTATGCAATTTCATTTATGACTAGAAATTCATATAGTTATAATTTCATTATAATCCGAAAAATTTAAAGGGAAGTATACCGATATTTCCCACAGATTCTTCATCTGTAATCATCAGAACTCCAAGATGATTCTGAGTATTGTTAGGCTTGCTTCCAGGAGGTATGGGTAGACGACCATCTTCAATCATATCTTGAATGACATGCTTCACTTTGTAGCATTTGTCCGTATAATGTCCTTTGCCTCTATGATATTCGCAGTATGCATTCTCATCCCAAAATCTAGTTTTCTTCTCTGGATCAGACGTAGGTCTTATGGGTTGGAGCTTGCCTTGCTGTATCAACCTTTTCAAAGCATTGGAATATGTATCAGCAATGCTTGTGAATTTTCTTTGTGGGTTGTTCTTTGTAGAGTATTCGACAATATTGACTTCATCGGTCTTGTTAGAAAAGTGATATACGATTAATTTAGACAATTCCCGTCTTTACTCTTATAAATTTCGGCCTTGTTGAAGGATAAATGAACTCTAATGACTATCAAAATGACCGTACTGGCGCGTAGATTACGACCAAGGGGTAGACACAAGTGTTTGAGCTATCACTTGACGATAAACTTATGACTTGTCATAAATCGTTTCGCGTAACAAACATGCGGCCTAATCATCACTGGGTGGTTGGCGGAAGGTGCAGAACTAAGGTATCTACAGAGGCCCCACTTTGAATGAGGGTTTGACAAGGCAAAAGTCAAAGTATAGCCACCAGGTCAATAGAAGATTACAACCTGACGACTATGGCAACATGACGCGGTTCAAGGGGTCTGAACCAAGGACCAGTCATCAGGAACATTTTAAAATCTGTCGACCATCGGGGAGGGTCGTTTAAAGTCCATTAGACTACGTATAAAAACTTGCCAGCCATAACAAGGAGTCATGCCTGAGGCATCTTCTTTTTTTGAATGAGGTGCGATGTGAGGCTCGCCAGCCGTCGAGTGGGGTTGCGTTATGAGGCTTGAGAGCCGTCATATATGAGAATCTGCATGTCTCTGTCCTCAGGCGAACTCTCGACGGGGAAACATATATTGAAAGGAATTTGCAAAACTTAATATACGGAAGATTCTGTCTTGATTGAATCATTCCGGGGAATCTGCTCGGTTGTGGCGAACAAAATTCTGGTAATAAAAGACGGGCCCGCGGATTGTATGTCCGGATGGTGGGTCCTACTGAGAGGATAACGTCAGATGACGGTTTCGAAGCCTGTCAAAGCGCGGGTCTTGAAAAAGAATCGAGCTTCTGAAATAAGATGTCGGAGAACAGGCGCACAAGATTTGGGCCCACAAGTAACTAACTTGTAACAAATTTTCAAATGGAAGTGAAATCTTGATGGGGAAAAGGCGCAGCAAGAGCTGTGACCTTTGGATTAGAAAAATACTCATTCTTCATTATTTCAAAACACAAAAATACTCGAAACATCTCTCAAGTTGCAACCAAAATCCTTCAAAATTTGATCAATCCAAGCCACAAAGCATGACTAATCGAGGTATGCATCTTATCTTTGGCTTTAAACTTCTAATTTTGATTGAATTAGAGTTAGAAATTAGGGTTCCTCCCCTTGAACATTTCGAAAATTTGGAGGTTTGCCTCCATTTTATTTCTATGATAGAAATTGATAGTAGAAATGAACAATTGGCCTTGTTAGGAACATAAGCATGTAATCCTTTTGTGTTTTCGTCAAATTTTGAGCAAATGAGACTGTCACTCTGCTGATTCGAAAATTGTCTCGAAAATCCCCTTAGGATCGTCCATTTTGGATGAAACTTGGTGTTTTGGAACCCTTGTGTAACAGGTAAACTTGTTGTGGTCTTAGATTTTTGATTTGCGACGGCTCTTGCATGACGCTTTTCTAGGACATAACCGTTATTATAGCGAAATCCTGTCGTATTTTCGACTTCAAACCAGTGACTAGGCTTTGAACTAGGCTTGACTTGACCCTAACCTTTCATATGTAGTCGGGTTTTGGAAGAAATGGCCAAAGATGACCGAGAAACTCTCTTTTAGAGCTTTGAAAACGCTTGAAATGTGCTTGAAATGACTTCAGTTGTGCAGGTGATATTCCTTCTACGTCAGGGGCAACCCCTATGGATGTAGACCTTGAGCCTTGTTCTTCTTGTGTGGGAGAAGAGACGACGACTAGGGTGTTTGAAGAGGCCGGGGAGGACGAGGAGGTCCCGAGGAGGGCCAATATAGGACGAGGGGAACGCCAACTGTTGGGTGAACCTGAGTGGGCCGAGAAAGTGGATGGTAGACATCTCATTTGGGCAGCGGAATGCCATTTTTCCTACCGGACAGCGCGGAGAATGGGAAGTTACTGTCCAACATTCTTTGTATCCGTTTACCATTTTATTTCTCATTTATAAAATACTAATGATGATTTTTGACTTGAACTGATGCAGGATGCTGGGAACATAAGGTCCTTTTCTGGCTACATGACCATGATGGAGGCCTATGAGAGGTTGACGGAGGACGAGAGGGTTCTAGTCGAGGTAGGAGCCTTCGGAGACCTGGTTAGGGCCTGAAGGATGATCAAGGCGAGGAATATTCGGGCTAACCTTATCCTGATTCAGGCCTTTCTTGATCGGTATAGGCATACGGCTTTGACCTTTCATATGCCTTTTGAGAGGTCAGAGTCACCTTGGAGGGCTACAACATGATTTCGGGTCTTCCGTGCGGAGAGGAGTCTCTAGAGTGGCCGTCGACGGCTATGAGGGTTGACTCGGAGGAGGCGAGAAGTTTGATAGGCTAGAGTGAGGATAGGTCAGGAGATGGTACCTCCTCCTCCTTGTACAGCTGAGCAGAGGGCTCGACTCTGCCTGTGGTGGTTCTTGTCTTTGATTTACTTCGGACACAAGGAGGAGAGGTTGTTGACGAAGCTTCATTCTTTTCTGTCTGAATTGAGTAGCGTAGGTCGTTGGGACTGGGTTACTCCTGGCTTTGCGGTCCTCACCCGTTACATGAGGGCCATAGTCAGACCAGGGCTGATGGATAAGGGGACTTCTCCTGCTATTATTGGTCCTGGATCATTGCTGGAGGTATGAACCTTTTTTTTCCATTTATTTATTGAAGGATGAATAATTCATTTGATCGAAAGATGGATACTTGTTGTCAAACGATTATTGTTTTGTATGCAGGCGTTGGTGTACTCCTACTTCTCGGGCTTCGCGCCCAAGAGGACGGAGCCGGAGCCGGAGCCAAGAGCGTACCTAGTCGTGAGGAATTGAGTGATGTGTCGTAGGAATAGCCAGCGTTCTTCTTACGATATCTGTCGGAGGGGTGTGAATGCCCTGCATTTGGATCACGTAAGTATCTTGATTTCTTCTTTTCTGTCTTTTATGTGGAAATGATCGTAGGAATGACCATTTCGTTCTTAGAACTGATCATAGGAATGACCTCCTTGTTTCTTTATTTCAGTGGGTGGCCAGACCTTGGGGGGACTATCAGGATGCTCCGGCTTTCGTGGCCGAGGTCCTACGTCCTAGCAGTGCGAGTCGCTTGTTGTTGAGAACACCCATGGGGCCCATGTGGTACCTGGGTGAGCGTTTGACTCGACAGTACTTTCGTGACACCTTTACGGTCCCCATCGATCCTCCGGGGTCGATGTTTATGTTGGAGTAAGTGTCCTCCACAATAGTGTGCCACATAATAAATCTTATTAAGGAATATAATTGGGATATTTATTGACTATATATATATATGATTAGTCAGTTGATTAACGTAATTCAATAACGGTTGGCTGACTAGAGTTTGACGTTATTGTCGTATGACGGCGGTGATCAACTGATCCCTTTCGGTCACACCTAAAGGATGAAATCCAAATAGTAAATAATTATTTGTATATGATACAGTTAATTAGTCCATTACATATATTCGACATGTACGAGAGTTAATTATTAGAAATTGAGTTATGAACTTAAATTCGATTAAGTTTATTTTTCAATTAGGCGATAATTGACCAATAAATTATATCTTATTTTAATATGATTAAATAAGATTTAACTTAGTAATTAATCGTTAAATTACTAAATTAGTTGAGGTTTTGAGATAGAGGTAATTAGTTAATTATTTTTACAAGGAGTTGTAAAATAAATTAACTAAGCATTGTGGGACCCATTATATATTGATATAAAGGTAAAATATTACTTAAAATGTTAAGTACATATTATTCATTTATATGTGTCATATAATTGTTATATGATCAAATTAACACTTAATTATACAAGATAATTAAATATATGATTAATAAGTATTTGTGGGACAAATATCAAAAATCAAAATGGACCAAAGAAGGCCATAGTGGCCGGTCACATTGTAAGTGGTAAGGTGATGATTGTTGTTCTTATACAAACTAACAAGTCACCAAGTGAAAGTGACATTACAAGTGCACCATAATCATCACTTACACTACAACACACTACCACTTTGCATGGCAATAAAATAAGAAGAAAAATCACTCACTTGGTGAGCATAGGGACCGGCCCTCTTGTGCTTAAATAGAACAATTGTTGTTCAATTTATACTTACTTCATTCTTGCTTATTTTTCATTCATCTCTCAAAACTCATCTTCTCTCTAAAAACTATCAAAATACTAATATTTACTAAGTATTACTAGTGTAGTAATATATTCTAATATTAGTAGTATAATATCTATCTTATTATCTAGTTAATAATAAGGGTAGATTATTTGGTATCATCTTTGTGCAACTTGAAGGAGGTCTTCTAATCTGGAGATTATTCTTGTTCATCCATATTTAAAGCTCAAGAAAAACAAGAAGAAGTTCTTGTTGTGCCCATTTTATTTCCATATCAATGTGAGGAAATTTCTTCTTTTATATAAATGTCTTAATATTTGCATGCATGTTACATAGATCATTAAATACTAAATTAACAAGTAATTAAGTAACTAATTAGAGGAGTCTAATTAAGGTCTATGGACTTTCATGTGGTATCAGAGCTAGCTTGTAGCATGCATGTTCATTTTGGACAATTTTTTATTAAAGTTATAACATAACTAATAAATCAAAATATTTAAGTTAAAATATGATTCTAACGAAAATTTTTGGTGCATGTATACCTACTGACCTCAAAATGTTTATGGTCAAATTTCGTGATTATAGGGATTGATTTGCTATTTATTTTGATTTTTTGGCTTTTAAACCGAGTTAACATGCATTTTATGAGTTAAAAGTTAACTAAAAATAGTTGCATGGTGATTCTGGCCATGAAATTTTAATATGATCTCACATGCATGTCTTAAATATTGTATGTAAAATTTCGTGACTTTTAATTAACTATTGCATGTTTATTGATTTTTATGTGATAAAAGTCGATAATATGAGATTATAATGTTCATAAAATTGAAACGTCCTCTTCTAAGCTTGAAAGTTTTTGGTACATTTTATATTCTGATGTTGATCATCTTGGTAAAATTTCATAATTTTGTTTCACTGTTTTACTATATTTATTGTTTTTTATTTGATAAAACCATTAAATACAAAGCTATTTGTTCATAAAATTACTTTAAATTTTTTGAGCAAATGTTTTTTATTTTTATAGTTCCTGGAAATGTTTCAGAATGTAAAAAATTTTTGGTTTCAAATTTTTATGATGTTTATATTTTATTTTTGCTTTATTTCATAATTGTTATGATTAAACCGTTATATTTAGCAAATGAAATCAAATCGATCTAATTAATGACCAACAAAATTAGTAGAGACTAATTTTGAGTTCTAAAACAGTTTAGTTAATTAGTTTGAATTTAAATGAGATTTAAATGTTGAATTTATTTTTAATGGTTAAAAATCAATAAATCCCGTAAAATCGAGCTACAATGAGCATGAATGTGTTTAGGGCGATTTTGGCATGAATTTTGCAGCAATTTATTTTATTTATGGTTGAATGAATGAATGTTATTTATTTAATAATTTATGCAAATTTTGTACCTAGTATGGCCTAGTTATTTTTAATCGTTATTACCCGAAATGTAAGGGAATAACGGTTTGGTTGTAATTTTATTGCGATCTCGTATCGCCGGTGTGTATAATTTAATAATTTCATTTTATAGAATAAATGTATAATAGGAATTTTTATATTTGTATATTTGTAATTATTTTTATGAAGACCGGTGACTCCCTCAAGACGGTGCCATTTTTGGATGGTGTTCCAAGTAAAGAGGCAAGGGACCAAGGAGTTGGTTTCCGAATTTGTAATTATCTAGTTAATTTGATTATCTAGGTGGCCATACTAGGATTTTATCGTTTCTTTGTTGCTTGCTTTATTTCCGTTCATGCCAAAATCGTCACACATGCATTTTATTTTCCGTTATTGTCAATTCAACGTTATTCACAAATTCACCGACTTAGTTCACTTATAGGGAATTAATAACTAAATTGACAAGATCTCTCACATATTTAAAAATTGATATTAGCCTTACCAATTAGTAACACCTATGAATCCCGTGTTTATTAGGGCTACCACGCTCGTGGGTCCCTTTTTACCTCGGGTAAGTAGGGTGATACGATCACAAGCTAAAATTGGATTGGACTCAACAAGATAAGCGTTATCTTGGGAGTAGGAGATGGATTTAGTTGAAATCCGTCAACCAAGAGTTCTAAGAGTAGAATTAGTCAAGTAATGACTTAACATTTATAGATAAAGGTAGCATGCGATGACTATTTTTATTTATCGATGGGTTTTTGAATCATATATATAATTTAGTGAGAGGTCATTATATAAATGCTAAACTTGTTAAAATGTTTTTCAAGTAAATTAACAATGAATGTTTATATATTTCTTTTTGTTGTAGTTACCATATTCGCATAATGTCGACATCATCAAACAACGCAACCTTGGGTAAGGACTCATGGTTGAGATCCGTCATGGACAAGTGTGTCCTAAAAGATGACGGAAGTAACTTCGTTGAATGGGAATCGACGATCAAGAGCGCCGCGTTATCCGATAACGTGCTTCGCTACTTGGTCGAAGATCCCCCCACCGAACCCGCGCCTAGATCGTCCGCGGTGGTTCGGGCCGAATATGACCTTTATTTGAAGGTTTCTAATGACGTCAAGAATGTCTTGATTTGGTCAATCTCACCCAAACTCAAACTCCAATTGATATCTCTCAATGCATATGCGATATTCACGAGGATTACGTCGATGTTTTCGCAAGCCCCTCAAATTCTACAATATGAGGCGGCTACGAAATTCTTTGACACCAAGCTTCAAAGGGCCAAAAAGTTGGCCCACACGTGCTCAAAATGGTTGAGCACGCGGACACCTTAGAGCGTCTAGGGTGCAAAATTCCGAAGCAATTGGTGGTGGGTAAGATCCTTCATTCACTCACACCTAAGTTCACCCAATTTAGGGTGAACTATAACATGAATGGCATGGACAAGAGTTTCCATGAACTCCATGCACTCCTCACCCAAGCGGAGAGGGACATGGAGGCTAGTGGGAGTGAACCCAAGGATGTTCTTTCCATGAAAATGAAGAACATGAACCTTGGGGTGAGGAAGGACAAGGGAAAGGGTAAGACTCTTTTCAAGAAATCCGGCAAGGGAAAGGGCAAGGTCTTTTATAAGTCCAAGCCCAAAGTCAACAAACACGCGGAGGCGGATTGCTATTATTGTAATGGCAAAGGGCATTGGAAACGCAATTGCCCCAAGTACTTGAAAGACAAGAAGGACGGTTGTGTGACAACGTCAGGTAAAATTCTTTCATCACTCTATATGATAGATATTAACTTTGCCAGTACATCTTCTTGGGTATTTGATACCGGTTGTGGTTCTCACCTTTGTAATCATGTACAGGGGCTGAAGGACGCGCAAGCAGTAGCCAAGGGTGACGTGGACCTGTGCATGGGAAATGGAGCTAAGGTAGCCGCAGTTTCCGTGCGCACCTACGTTCTTCTTTTGCCTAATGGTTTAGAGTTGTATTTAAATAATTGCTATTATGTACCAAACTCTTACCAAGAACATTATCTCCATTTCCGTGTTAGACATGGAAGGATTTTCATTTTGCATTAAAAACAATTGTTGTACTTTTTCTTTTAATGAAATGGTTTATGGCGAGGCCATTTCTATTTGAGGTATTTATGTTCTAGATATTGCAAAAGAGGTCTATCATGTAGAAAACAAGAATCTCAAAACAGGTGAACCTAATCAATCATACCTTTGGCATTGTCGTTTAGGGCACATAAACGAACGACGCATAAAGAGACTTGTTTCATCTAAATTACTCAAACCATTCGATTACGAATCTTATGGCGTATGCGAATCTTGTCTTCTAGGCAAGATGACTCGTGGTCCTTTTACGGGAAATGGGACACGAGCAAGTGAAGTATTAGGACTTATACATACGGATGTATGCGGTCCAATGATTATCCAAGCTAGAGGTGGTTATCACTACTTCATTATTTTTACCGACGACTTGAGTAGATATGGTTATGTCTACTTGATGAGGCATAAAAGTGATGCTTTTGAAAAATTCAAAGAATTTCAAAATGAAGTAGAAAACCAATTGAATAAAAAGATTAAAGCCCTACGATCCGATCGTGGTGGTGAATACTTGAAAAATGAATTTGATTCACACCTAAAAGATTGTGGTATAGTATCACAATGGACTCCTCCTCGAACACCTCAATTAAATGGTGTATCCGAAAGGAGAAATCGAGCTTTATTAGATATGGTTCGATCTATGATGAGTCTAACAGAGCTTCCTGATTATTTTTGGGGTTTTGCTATCTTATCTGCAATATTTTCACTAAATCGAAGCCCGACTAAAGCGGCAAACAAGACTCCATATGAAATATGGACAGGGAAAGTCCCTTATTTATCGTTTATGAGAATTTGAGGATGCGAGGCTTTTGTTAAAAATAAGTCTGACGATAAACTCGCACCCAAATCTGACAAATGTCTTTTCGTAGGATATACAAAGGAATCACGTGCTTATTACTTCTACAATAAACACGAGGACTAAGTGTTTGTGTCTCGTGATGCAGTCTTTTTAGAAAATGATTTTATTTCTAAAAGACAGAGTGAGAGAAAATTTGAACTTGATGAAGTCCAAGAGCCACAAACCAAAAAGGACGACGAGGAAAACGTTCCCTCTTCGTCTGGCACGGTCATTATTCCTTCGGAACCTAGGAGGTCAAGCAGAATTAGTCATCAACCTAATAGATACCTTGGTATTATAGAGGAAGGTGATGACTATAATGTGTTACTTTTTGAAAGTAACGAACCTACTACCTACAAAGCAGCAATTTCTAGTCCCGACTCAAAACTATGGCTAGGAGCCATGCAATCCAAAATGGATTATATGTACGACAATCAAGTATGGGACTTGGTTGATTTACCTAAGGAGGTTAAGACCTCTTCAGTGTAAGTAGATCTATAAGATCAAAAGTGGCATAGATAAACATAATAATGTTTACAAAGCTAGATTGGTGGCAAGAGCTTTCACCCAAGTTCATGGTCTTCACTATGACGAAACCTTCGCCCCAGTCGCCATGCTTCGATCCATAAAGATTATCTTAGCGATTGCCGCATTTCATAATTATGAGATTTGGCAAATGGATGTCAAAACCGCCTTCTTGAATGGGATTCTAGAAGAGGAAGTGTACATGACACAACCCGAAGGTTTTGTGGATCCATCAAACCCTAAGAAGGTATGAAAACTTAAGAGATCCATTTATGGTCTTAACCAAGCATCCAGAAGTTGGAATCATCGTTTCGATCATGTAATTAAACAAAATGGCTTCACTCGAAGCGTCGAGGAACCATGTTTATACAAGAAGTTAAGTGGGAGTAAAGTAACTTTTCTAGTCTTGTATGTAAATGACATACTACTCATTGGGAATGATATTCCAATGCTCACTTCTGTGAAGGAGTGGCTAGGGATACATTTCCAAATGAAAGACTTAGGAGAGGCCCAACGCATCTTGGGTATCCGGATCTATAGGGATAGATCCAAAAGGATACTAGCATTAAGTCAGGAAACTTATATTGATAAGATTCTTGATCGGTTCAACAAGAAAGACTCTAAGAGAGGCTTTCTTCCTATGGGAAGTGGGATCACTTTGAGCAAGTCAGAGTGCCCTACCAAACCCGAGGAGATTGAATGCATGAAATTGATCCCTTACGCATCTGCTGTTGGATCAATCATCTATGCTATGATGTGCACTCGTCCCGATGTTGCATATGCTTTGAGCATGACAAGTCGTTACCAAGCAAATCCAGGTGAGAGTCACTGGATAGCCGTAAAGAACATCCTTAAGTACTTGAGAAGGACCAAGGATTCGTTCTTAGTGTTTGGAGGCGAGACTGAGTTACGTGTAAAAGGTTACACAGATGCCAGTTTCCAAACAGATAGGGATGATTGAAATCCCAATCCGGCTACGTTTATATGATGAATGGAGGAGCTGTTTGCTGGAAGAGTTTCAAGCAAAGCGTTACAGCGGATTCTACAACAGAAGCAGAGTACCTTGCAGCGTCTGAAGCTGCAAAGGAAGCTGTATGGATTCAGCAATTTTTGGAAGGACTAACAGTAGTCCCTACTGCCAAAGATCCTATCACAATTTATTGTGATAACAGTGGGGCTATTTTTCAAGCAAAAGAGCCCAAGTCTAGTAATAAGTCTAGACATGTACTTAGGAAATATCATGTAATTAGAGATTACGTGGACAGAAAGGAAATTGACATTTGTAAGGTTGGGACAGATGACAACATTGCTGATCCTTTAACCAAGCCTTTATCAAAGGCTAAGCATGATGGTCATGTCGTCACAATGGGATTGAGACGTGTACCAGAATTCCTTTAGATTATGTAATATGTAATAATTGAATGTTGTATTAATTATTTCATATACGATAATTGCATTCATTGTTCGAGTTTCATTGTAAACTCTTTTATTTAGTTTGACTAAAATTAATACTTTGTTTATCCGAATAGATTGTAAGACAATGTTGGACCCTATTCAAGTGAATAGGACGAACTTAGTATTTTGTCCCTAGTCACTCAATGAGGTGACGTCTCGTAGTGACTAGATTGTAAGTCGATCGATGGTTGGTTCAGCACCATAGGGTCATGGAGATGACTGGTCGTTTACATAGACAGACTGTATGACACTTTGTCGGACAGTGACATTTGTAGAGACCCTTAAATCAATTATTTGATGCCTGGTCGTGGCAGGGTCTTCTATCTTATTCCTACGAGTCGATTCTTTTGGCTGGCGACCGTCTATCTGAGTCGGTGCAATTTTCGATTGGTTTTGGTTGATGTTCTAGGTCGTGCCGTAAAAGAAGGCCGATGGACATCTTCTGGATCATGGTGATCTGCATCATACAGAATAGATGAATCAACAGGAATTGTCCACCCACGTTGGGTAGAAACATCGAAAGGCCACTCAAGGAGAAGTAACTGTAAATGCGTGGCCACGCTCGGAAAGAGATCTATGGTAGATTTTCCGGTCAGACAGTTACTCTCCCTATCAAGAAAACCACTCTAGGTATAATCAATCGCAAGTGCGACCTGAAAGACACCTTGCGTTGAGTGGGAGATGTTATAAAGAGACAAGAGAATTGGTGACGAAACTTGTGTCAGACAAGTGGGAGATTGTTGGAGTAGGTGTCATCCACAATAGTGCGCCACATAATAAATCTTATTAAGAAATATAATTGAGATATTTATTGGCTATATATATATATATATTTAGTCAGTTGAGTAACGTAAATCAATAACGGTTGGCTGACTAGAGTTTGATGTTATTGTCGTATGACGGCGGTGATCAACTGATCCCTTTCGGTCACACCTAAAGGATAAAATCCTAATAGTAACTAATTATTTGTATATGATACAGTGAATTTGTCCATTACATATATTCAATATGTACGAGAGTTGATTATTAGAAATTGAGTTATGAACTTAAATTTGATTAAGTTTATTTTTCAATTATGCGATAATTGACCAATAAATTATATCTTGTTTTAATATGATTAAATAAGATTTAACTTAGTAATTAATCGTTAAATTACTAAATTAGTTGAGGTTTTGAGATAGAGGTAATTAGTTAATTATTTTTACAAGGAGTTGTAAAATAAATTACCTAAGCATTGTGGGACCCATTATATATTGATATAATGGTAAAATATTACTTAAAATGTTAAGTACATATTATTCATTTATTTGTGTCATATAATTGTTATATGATCAAATTAACACTTAATTATACAAGATAATTAAACATATGATTAATAAGTATTTATGGGACAAATATCAAAAATCAAAATGGACCAAAGAAGGCCATAGTGGCCGGTCACATTGTAAGTGGTAAGGTGATGATTGTTGTTCTTATACAAACTCACAAGTCACCAAGTGAAAGTGACATTACAAGTGCACCATAATCATCACTTACACTACAACACACTACCACTTTGCATGGCAATAAAATAAGAAGAAAAATCACTCACTTGGTGAGCATAGGGGCCGGCCCTCTTGTGCTTAAATAGAACAATTGTTGTTCAATTTATACTTACTTCATTCTTGCTTATTTTTCATTCATCTCTCAAAACTCATCTTCTCTCTAAAAACTCTCAAAATACTAATATTTACTAAGTATTACTAGTGTAGTAATATATTCTAATATTAGTAGTATAATATCTATCTTATTATCTAGTTAATAATAAGGGTAGATTATTTGGTGTCATCTTGGTGCAACTTGAAGGAGGTCTTCTAATTTGGAGATTATTCTTGTTCATCCATATTTAAAGCTCAAGAACAACAAGAAGGAGTTCTTGTTGTGCCCATTTTATTTCCATATCCATGTGAGAAAATTTCTTCTTTTATATAAATGTCTTTATATTTGCATGCATGTTACATAGATCATTAAATACTAAATTAACAAGTAATTTAGTAACTAATTAGAGGACTCTAATTAAGGTCTATGGACTTTCAGTTTTGGGAGCCCTCTAACGCCGAGAGAGAGGCTGACTTGGCCGGTGCAAGTAGGGACGCGCTCCTGCTTCTTGGTGAGGACTACTTCGGGTTTGTTCACCCGAGACTGGCGTATTGGCCGATAGTGGTAAGCATTGCTTATTTTGAATTGAATTGGTTTGAAAAGTGACGAGTGATTGTTAATTAGAGAGTCATCCGTCTTTTGTAGGAGATCGAGGTGGCGGGCGTCGAGCCCCTAGCTTACCCCGAGGTGTTGGAGTACACTGATGAGGCCGGTTTTATGACAACTTCGGAGCTCCGCGACTTTAGTGAGGCGGTGACTGACGCTGACTTGGACGAGTGGCAGCATCTAGTGAGGAGGGTAAGATTTGGCTATCTTCCTTTCATTTTCGTGCATGGGAATGCTTTTGATCTGACCTTATTTCTATTTGAATGTAGGTGGAATCGTCTCACAATGTGGCGTTGTGGAGGGTGGCCAATCGGCTGCTGGCTACGGCCATCGAGGCGCTCTCAAGTGGTCGGGGTCGACAGGTATGAACCTCTCTTTCCTTCTTATTGTAGTTTTGAAATGAAATGACTGAAATGAGGTATTTCTTTACAGAGGGACTCGGAAGGAGAACATGCGGAGTCTCGGGAGGAGACGGCTCGTCTGTTAAGGAGCTGGATGCTAGGGATGCTTAGATTACCGCTCTCGAGGTGACCAAGGCCATGCTGGGTGGTGATGAGGATTAGCTGTATTTTGTTGTTGACTTGTACATTTTGACTTGCTTTTGTATATGGTTACATTGTTTCGGGCGAAAGCCCCCAGTTCTGGATTTTTGGATTTTATTTTGGTTGAGAGCCCCCAGTTTGATGTATATGTCTAATCTGAGTGCCTCTATTGTTAGGTATTTTCCGTTCCTGCAGATTAGTCTAAAGAACAAGTTTGGTAGACGGCGGTTTCTGCTGCCGTGCTGCCAAAAATCAAATATAACTCACATAATAGAAATTACATAATTTACACGTAGCATATTGGTGGCCTAAACCGGCGCAAAGCGAAAATGGAATGTTCAAAAATGACCAGATGGTAGGGAGGGCTACTCTTTAAAACAGAAATTTTTAAAGAAATGTAAGTTTATAAATAAATTAGCAGAAAATGTCCGGAAATGATTCCCTAAAAAATGAAAAGGAAAATGAAAAAACTGAATAAATGTGCTCGTTTGGCGGCAATGTCGATTTTTGTCTCGAGAAGCGAACCCGACGAGGATTAGGAAATCCAATAGTATTGAAATTCGGCGTATTACCGAGTCCTCATCCTTTAGTAATAGGAAGTTATAGTTGGACGTAAATTAGGAAAAATCGAAAGCTGGAAATCCGGACAAAGGACATGGGGAAGATGCGCAGCAAGAGCTGCTGTAACACCCGCAAATGTACCCTATTTTAAATAGTAAAAATATTTTACGGATACTTTTCAGCGAATTTTAGTTTTAATTTGGAATTTAATTTTTCCGAGTCGAATTTAGAATTTCCGAGTTCGTATTTGGTTTTTCCGCGAGATTTCAAGTAAAACCCATCTTAAGCCAACTTTGACTTTTATTGACTTTTTCCCTCATATTCCCTCATACTACACTTAACCTATTTTCATTCACACAAACACAATATTACTTCCTCACTAAGAAAACCCAAATGAAAACCTAGCCTCCATTTTCGATCAAGCTCAAAATCGTCACTACTCCTTCGTTACTCGCTCAAATTCACGTAAGTTCGTTTTATTCTTCCCCTCTTAGCTTCCTCTATCCGTATTGGTAATAAAATTACCGTCTTTCTCGCTTTTTAAATTATCCGTCTTTCTCAAGGTGAATGATATTCATCTTTTTATTATCTAATTGTATGTAGGTGGAGACTAGGAAGGTTTAGAAACCGATTAAAGACGCGAAAAGGTAACGGTGAAGGGTTACTCGATATCATTTACGTGTTTTACATGCTTTATATGCTAGAATTCGTATTTAGAATACGATTAGAAAGCTTAGGATTCATGTTATTGATGATGATTGTTGTTAGTTGATGTTTGTTGATGATGATATTTGTTGTTTGTTGAGAATTGATATGAGAATTGATATGAGAAGTGATGATTTATGATAATAGTTGATGATTGTTGAGTTTAGAACAAATTGGAGTTTCACTTGCGTAACAGAGAGTTTCACGGGCGTGAAATACAAGTCACGGTCGTGACTTCTGCAGTTTCACTGCACTGACCCCTTTTCGTAAAATGATCATATCTCCTTCGTTCCTTGCTTGTTTTAAGCTTGTGACCTATCGTTGGAACCGTAAGAGGATAAGCTATCACCTCAACTTAGAATTTATTTAT
>JAIUZE010018510.1:0-12491 GCA_022085475.1 Heliosperma pusillum
ATCCTGATTTCATGGAGGATTGGTTAGCCCTGCAGAACAATCCTAGAGTAAAAGAGACCAAGTATCAGCTGCAGGAAGGTTACATGTTTAAGGGGAACAAATTGTGTGTCCCTAGGGGCTCATACAGGCACCTATTGGTGAGGGAAGTCCACTCTAATGGGCTAGCAGGACATTTTGGGGTGCAGAAGACCATGGATATCCTGCAAGATCAGTTTTACTGGCCTAGGATGGAAGGGGATGTTCAAGCTATTCTTAGGAGGTGTTCTACTTGCCAAAAGGCAAAGAGTTCTTTCCAAGCAAGACCTTACACTCCACTGCCTGTACCTGACAAACCTTGGGAAGACATCAGCATGGATTTCATTGTGGCTCTGCCCAAGACTCCTAGGGGAAAGGATTCCATCAGGGTTGTGGTTGACAGATTTAGCAAAATGGCTCACTTTGTGCCATGTAGGAAGACTGAGGATGCCTCAGGGGTTGCTGAGCTTTACTTCAAGGAAGTAGTCAAACTACATGGGGTGCCTAGATCAATTGTTTCAGACAGGGATACAAAGTTTATGAGTTACTTCTGGAAGAACCTGTGGAAGCTCCTAGACACCAGGCTGCTTTTTAGTACATCCCACCATCCTCAAACTGATGGTCAAACAGAAATCACCAACAAAACCCTAGGGAGAATACTGAGGTGCATTGTAAAGAAGTCACTAGGAGATTGGGATCTCAAACTAGCCCAAGCAGAATTTGCCTTCAACAGAGCCCCTTCATCAAGTACTGGCCACAGTCCCTTTGAGGTGGTCTATGGCAACAACCCACTCATGCCTATGGAGCTATCCAATGTGCCTAAAGAGATACTGAACTATGATGCCAAGAAGAGGGTGGAACAAATGCTCAGGTTGCATGAACAGGTTAAGAGAAACATAGAGAAGACTAATGAGCAATACAAAATCAAAGCCAAGGTGCCAAGAGGAAAGAAGCAGTTTCAGGCAGGTGACCTGGTGTGGTTACACCTCAGAAAGGAAAGGTTCCCAAGCAAAAGAAAGAACAAACTTATGCCTAGAGCAGAAGGCCCTTTTGAGGTCATAGAGAAGGTGGGAGCCAATGCTTACAAGGTGGATTTGCCAGGAGAATATGGAGTTCATGGCACATTTAACATAGGAGACCTTAGCCCCTACTATGACAGTGAAGAAGAGAACCCTAGAGATTTGATGCTCAAATCTTTCCAACCTGGGGAGAATGAAGCAGGAGCTAGGGGAGAAACCTCATTTGACAATCAAGTTCAGACAACAACCAACAAAGACACCCATGTTCAGTCCAAGGCAGATCAAGTCCAAACAACTAAGTTTTCAAAAGCAACAAAAGGTAACCATGTCCAAGCAACACACAATCAAGTCTTGACACCCTCAAAGGCTCATGATCAAGCAACAACAACATCAACACAAGCCATGCCAACCAGAGTAACAAGGTCCCAAGTCAGCAACAGCCAGAAGGATTCCACAGACACCAGTACCAGTTCCAGGCCACATATCCTACAGCAATTGTCCAAGCAAGGGCTCCAACTTCTTTTCCCATCTAGTTGAGGTCCTTAGCTACAAAAAAGTCCAGGATAAGTTTTCCAAATTGTCCTTGGAAGTTCAAGTAAAACAGCCCACAAGTTAACTAGTCACTTTGAGAGCCAGGCTGGTTTCAAGACCAATGGATGAACAAAGGCATCTTACTTTTGTGTGACCCTTAGTAGTATTAATAAGGACGTTGGAAGGAGCTTAGAAGTCCCTCTCAAGGTTCCATTTGAAGCACCAGACAGCCAAAACAACCCCAAAGAAAACTGCTCAAACAATGCCATTTCAGGAAAGGAGACAAACTTACTTTTCAGTTGCTTTTTCTGAAGTTGTTGCAGTCTGTTTTTGCTCGTCTTACTAGTAGACTTTTGTATCTCATTTGTTGTTATTTCAAGGGTCCTTTTAAGCCCTTAGATGTAGTCTTATGTTGGATGGTGAGGATCTTTTGTAATGCTCTATATAAAGAGCCTTTTGCCTTGAAAGAAACTCAGAATGCTGAATGATAAAACCAGAGTTTTTACTCTTTCTTTGTTAACCTGTGCCAGTCTTGGTTAGCTCAAAACTCTCAACAAAACTTGTGCTAGTCTTAGTTTGTTAGTCTGAGTTAGGGTCATTCACTTGTGCTTGTCTTAGTGAGTGAGTTTAGCTTGGGATTCACTGCATTTAGAGCTACCTGTGCTTGTCTTGGTAGCCCTGAATACAGGGTTTATCTATCTTGTCTTTGTCTTGTGTTGTATGTCTTCTATTCTTGTCTTAGCCCCTAGTTTGGTGTTTCAGTTGGTGCCATGGGTGCCGAGCCCGTTCTTCTCTGCGAAATTCGTGAAAGCCAAGTTGATGATGCTACCTACAAGTCCATTTAAGCCAAAATTCTAGAAGGAAAAGCCAAAGACTTCAAAATTGAAGAAAAAGGTGTTCTTCAACTCCATGACCGATTGTTCGTGCCTAATGCTCTTGACTTGAAAAAGCGAATCCTAGATGAAACTCATCTATCCTCTTATTCTGTCCACCCCGGAGCTGATAAGATGTACAAAGACTTGAAGCTACAATTTTGGTAGCCGAAATTGAAAGGTAATGTTGTGTCCTATGTCGGAAGATGCCTTAATTGCCAACAAGTGAAGATCGAGCACAAGAAACCCGGTGGAGTGTTACAACCATTGCATATTCCACTATGGAAGAGGGAATATATTTCTATGGATTTTGTCATGGCATTGCCACGGACCGTTGGAAGTAAAGATGTCGTATGGGTTATTGTTGACCGTTTGACCAAGAGTGCTAGATTTATCATGATAAAGGAGGCTTGGAGTTTAGACCGACTAGCCAAATCTTATGTTGATGAGATTTTTCGCTACCATGGTGTCCCCAAGGAGATCATATCCGACCGAGAACCGAGATTTGTTCGAGATTTTGGAAGGCTTTGCAAGAACCCTTGGGTAGCAAGTTGTTGATGAGTACCGCTTTCCATGCTGCTACCGATGGTCAGACTGAGAGGATTATCCAGACTTTAGAGGATTTGCTTAGAGCTTGTGCCCTCAACTTCCAAGATAGTTGGAAAACGAGCTTGCCATTGGTGGAAATTTCTTATAACAATAGTTATCATGCCTCGATCAAGATGGCTCCTTATGAAGCTCTTTATGGAAGAAAATGACAAAGTCCTATTTGTTGGGATCAATTGAGTAATGTTCCTGATTTGGGTCCCGACGTCCTTGTTGAGACCATTGACCATGTGAAGATCATCTGTGATAGGATGAAAGCTGCACAAGACCAACATAAATCCTATGCCAATGTCCGAAGAAGACCGTTGGAGTTTGAAGTCGGAGAAAAGGTATTCTTGAAACATTCGCCTATGAAAGGTGTGAAACAATTTAATGTGAAATGAAAATTGAGTCCAAAGTACATTGGACCCTTTGATATTGTAAAGAGAGCTGGTGTCGTGGCTTACAAGTTAGACTTGCCCCCGAATTTGGGTAAATTTCATGATGTTTTTCATGTTTCTCAATTGAGAAAGTACATTAGTGAACCGAGCCATGTTCTTCAAGCCAAACTTCCCGAGCTCGAGCCGAATTTGTCCTTTGAAGAGAAGCCAATTCGTATTTTGGACCACAAAGGCAAGAAGTTGAGAAGCAAGATGATGCCTTTAGTGAAGGTCTTATGGAGATGTAGTAATGTTGAAGAGGAGACATAGGAGCCGGAAGCTGCCATGCGAGCCAAGTACCCGAGTCTATTCGATTGAGGTATTTGTTCTTTCGCTCAAGTTTCGAGGGCGAAACTTTTAAAATGGTGGAGTGATTGTAACACCCGCAATCTTAACAATTTTAATTTAATAATAATAATATATTATTATTAGTTAGTTTAATTTTAGCTTTAAATTAGAATTTAGTTAGTTGGGTAATTTCTGTGTCTAATCTGTCAAATGCGAATCCATATTTGGACTCTACTCGGAATTTCATGTGTGTTAGGCCTTTTGTTGCATATTGGGCCTATGAATCTCTTCAATCCACCCAAATGACTTGACCCATATTCATATTTTTCCACTCAAAACATTCAGCACACTATTCAACTTCATCCTCACCAAAAACACTAAACCCTAAGCTTCCTCTTCATTGTTGAACTCTAAAACCTCTCCACACAAATCCTATCATATCTCACTAAAATCTCACCCAAATTTGTTGATTCTTAGCTTATTCTCTTTCTTTTCTTCTTCTCTTTCTAGTAAGGTAATAAAAGTTTTATCTTGCTCACTTTCATTTCTCCATATTTTTCCAAGATGAAATTGTTCATCTTTTATGTCAAATTTTGTAGGACGAGACCTTCAAGACCCCGACAAAGACTACTACTTGGTGGAGAAAGAACTAGAAGAGGAGTGAAGACGCAAAAAGGTAATGGTGAAGGGTTACTCGATATCACTACTATGTGTTTTAGATGCTAGAGTAGTATTTATCTTGAAAAGATGAGTTCTTTGTGTAAGTTTATATGTGTCTACTACTCTTTTCCATGTTTAACTCATCTCATTTACTATGATTAGACTTGTATTTAGTAATAAATGTGGTCTTATGTTGTTTAAAATGATGGTATGTAATGATTGGGTATGATTATGTTGCATTTAATGAGATTTAGAAATGATTAGTGTTGGTAAAATAAATTAGGTAAAATTGGAAATCTAATTGTTTTTGTTGTAGGGTTGTTTTCGCGAGCTGTGTGTCCCAGCCGGCCCACCAGTCGCCGCCCCTTCAACCATAATTGGTGAAGTTTGATGATTTTTAATGCATTGCGTGTGCCAGCCGGCCAACCGGCTGCCGCCTGCCCCAACCGGCTGGGAGTCCGTGTATTTTGAATGCTGTTGTTTGTTGTTTTTTGTTAGTCTGCGTGCCCCAGCCGGCCACCCGGCCACCGCCCCACCGGCTTGGAGCTCTTTCTCTTCCCTTTCTTTTGGATTTTCGACTTTGCCTATCACCCCCAACCGGGTAGCTGATCGTCGGTCACACCCACCAACTAGGAGTCCCTGTAAGTTGGTCTTGTTGTTCGATGTTGATGTTGTGCCCAGCCGGGTAGCCGGCTGCCGGTCCCCCTGACCGGCGGGGAACCACTGTGTTACTTTTGTCATTTTTCTTCCACTTGTCTTCACATGTAATGGATTGTATAGTTAATTTATCTTATAAACTTACGTAATAACATTAATTATTCATGTTTGGACCATATGATATCTCACATGATTTTATTACATGTTTAGTGATGGTTTTATCATGTTTCCCCTTTTTAGTTACTTATGCATTGAGTAATGGATCGAGTCTCACATGTTTGATGATTTGAACTCTCATTTTCCGATTGCACCTCTACTCGTTAGACTTGATGTCAGAGCGATAGGGGTACAACCTTGATGCTTTTATACATTTGTTAGTGGGGATATGACGATGTTGTTGGGAGGCGAACGCAATGCGTTGGTCGACCCGGTTGTCAAATGTTGTGTCCTTGCAAGGTGGTGTCATTGCATGTAGCGTGCTTACTCAACTATTTAGACTTCCTCTCCATGTTTATAAGCTGGAGTTAGATACTTGAGCTCTATCCGCCTCTTTCGTTAGCTGTCCTTGCCGGATTTGGGGTACTTGAGAAACGCCTTTTCTCGAGTCTTGGATGTGGAACGCCTTACCACTTGTCGAATCGGGAAACGCCCATATCCCGAGAGTCTGGCCAGATTTAGACTAGGACCGTATTATTATTGTCGTCCTACCGAGAGGATTATAGTCATTCGTGTGCGAAACGCTTTTTCGCATATGGTTTATGGAAACGCCTTATCCCGTGGACGTTTATGTCTTGTCTTGTATAGTGCAGATGGTAGTGCGTGTCATTTACCGTGAGAGTGTGTTTATTTACATTTGATGTAACATTGGATGGTATGCTTGGATATTGGATGCCTATGATTGGTTTGCTTGTTGAGTCCCTAACCTTCTCAAGTATAAGTCGCTAATGGTGAGATGCAAGTCTTTAGTGTATATATAGTTGCCAAGGGGAGTCTTCCCAGAGTCGGTTTGATGATGATAACATGATTGACGATTCATATGCTTAGATAATGTTATTATGAAATATTCTACTTATGCTTATCATGATATGTATGTATGCATGTCGATATAAGTTTCTATACTTGTTTATATGCGTTTTGATGAGATATGGCTGGGAGAACCCAGAGTTACTCCTCACTGACTGTGTCATTCATGTTTTATGAATGATCAGGTGTTGATGTTGCCTTCTTTTGGGGTTCCTTTGAGTGAGCTAGCGGGCGTCGATCATGACGAGGACCTTATCGATTAGTTTAGCTAGTTCTAGACTTTATTTGAGGGACTTTCGTCTCCCGTTGGTATTTAAACACTTTGGAATTTAGTTCGTTGACGTTTTCTCGTACTTGCATGTCAAAGTTTTTAAAACTTAGTATTTTCCGCACTTATTTATGCATGCTCGCTTGTTTTAAATTTCCGCGTTTTCCGAGGGTTGTCACAATCTTAGTCTTAACCTGGTCGGTGTTAATCCTAATTCACGAGACTAGTTAGTTAATCCTAGCATGTAATTAAAAAACTAGATTAAAAACGATAATCAAACGATAACCATGTTATTGCAATTCAATCAATTAACCTACCCCTTCTAACAATCCTAGATTGCCTTTCAACCCTAGATGAAGATTTAGCTTCTCATACTAATAATACTAACAACAATTAAATTCATGTGAGACATAATTAAAAGACTAAGAAAGAATAATTACAAAGTAATTTAAATAACTAAAGATTAAAACTTGAATAACAATGTAGAATAATTACGGATTGCAAGATTGAAGGATTAGAAGATCTTCCGAAACTTGGAGCAATGCGATAACCAATAATAATACTAGGGTTTTTTTAGGAGCATCTAAATAATTAAAAGCGTCAGAAATAATAAGGTACGAGTTTTATATTTATATTACGCTATAATCTGACTTTAATGAAATTTAGGAAAACTCAAATTCCTCTAAATACTCGATTGAGTATTGGGACACGCGATCAAGTATTCCTGCTGCCTCGATCAAGTACAGGAAAACTCGATCGAGTGTTCCTGTTTTGCCTTTGCTTCTTCTTAGCACTACTCGATCGAGTTTTCTGCATACTCGATCGAGTATCTTTGTGTTTCTCCTCTTCTCGGTTCGTTCCTTCTTCTTTCAACTCGATCTCCGTGCCGATCGACTCCGCGGTGTTTATTATCATCTAATTTTTCCGCAAATTCATCTAATCTGCATTAAAACACCAAAAGGCGGCAATATCGACATTCTAACAATTATGACATTTAATTTTTCATTTAGGCACTAAAAACCGTCACTAAAGTGACTTAGGGGAGACAAAAACATGTATATAAATATGAATCATCACTAGTTCTATAAGCTAAAGAAGTGGACTCAAATCCATGTCATTTACCATCTTTATAAGTCGTTACAAGTTTTTATATTCGACTGATGTGGCCAATTGGTTTGGTAGATTCCTTACTTTGAGCTCAATAACTCAATTTGACTTAACAATTGATCTTTCAAAATTGTAAGGAGAATCAAGTTCGTAGTTTATGAACTTATTATAATGATCCAATCATCATAATTCTTTAATGATCAATTTGAGTCGATACAATTTATATTATTAGATGCAAGTAATGTATGATGTTGACAAGTTTTAGAACGTAAATTTCCACAAATCGAGTGACTTGGGTTGAAAAACAAGTCACCATAATCAAATTACAACCATTGTAAATAAATGATCAAATTTCCATCTCGAACAAGAAAATATAGAGCTCTAAAACAATGTCTCAAAATACAATCCAAAATGAAGACAACACAAAATAAGGCTAAACTTCCATAGGTTTTATTTCTATCATGGGTGGTACCTTAGCTTCCCTTGAAGAGCCTCTTTATGCTTGCTTGTCCTTACCTTTATCCTTGCTAGGATGCCCTAATTACAATTAAAAAGGGTAAGAATCACAACTCGTATCTATATACCATAGTTGAGATTATAAAATAAATGACCAGGATAAATATTTACCTACCGGATCAATCTTTCCAGCTTTAAGATCTCCAAGATACTTACAGAAATTACTCTTCCAATGCCCTATGCCATTACAATAATGATATTTGTCCTCAGTCGAGGCTCTCTTCTGTGGTTTAGGTGAGCTATTCTCAATAGCTTTTCCCTTGCCATTGAAGGTTGAGGGTTTCTTCCCTTTGCGACCACCCTTTTTAAACTTCCCCTTGCTCTTATTGTTAATATGAAGCACATCCTTGGTGGTGTTAACATTTAGCCTTATGTCTCTCTCGGCTTGCACAAGCATCTTGTGCAATCCATGGAGAGAGGTTTTCATGTTTTGCATGTTGTAGTTCACCCTAAACTGCACATATGCTTTGGTTTTTCCCAAGGAATGTAAAACTCGATCAATAACTAGTTGTTCGGGAATGGTAACCCCTTGCAATTTAAGAGTCTTAACATGCTCAATCAATTTAAGTACTTGAGGGCTAACCTTTTGGTCCTATTTAAGATTCATGTTGAAGAACGCGGAAGTCGTCTCATATTGAATGATCCTTGGAGCTTGCGAAAACATGGTCACAAGCTTCATATAGATCTCATAGGCAGTGCTCATCCTTATGGCACTCCTTTGGAGATCGGCCTACATAGAGAAGATCAAATCATTTTTGATCGCGACGGACTCTTTGTGGTAAGCCTAGTAGGCTTGCCTTATGACGGCGGTTGACTACTGTCGTGTGTAGCGGGAGAGGCTATGGTTAGGTAACGAAGCTTGTCGTCACCTTCCGCAACCAAGCGGAGTTGCGCATCACAATAGGCAAAGTTAGAACCATCTTTTCTAATTTACATTGATCCATGAAGGATCGGAGCCAAGAAAAATCTGTGAGAGTTGGAGCGTTTGTGGTTGTGGATGAATTAGGAGTTGCCATTGCGATTTAAACAAATTTGACTACAAAAGACGAGATGAAGGAAGTGTCAACATTTATCGTTTTAAATATACTTGTAAACATTTTAAACAAGTTTAGTATTTAATTAGTGACCTCTACCCAACTATTATAAATGATTCTGAGATCCAAATTCATATCAACTTGGGCACGGTGAGCCGATTCATCCCTTATTAACATAATTTGGTGGATTAACTCTTTAATCGATTTTTATTTTAGAACTCTCGGTCGATAATATTACTTTAATATTTATCTTAAGCTTGGAACACATGCGGCTACAGTCGCGAATACTTCCGTTGAGCTCAATCCAAATTTCGATGTAATAACTTTTATTACCCCACTTACCCAACGTAACAAGTTTAACACCTCGGTGAGCCGAGGCTACTTCCTTGTGAAATTGAGATTCATGGGTTCTACAATTTGGTAAGGCTTGATCTCAATTAATATATAGAATAGGTCATGTCAATTTATTATCTATCTCGTTTAAGTGAACTAAATCGATGAACTAACGATAGTTATGCAAGACAAATCTAATTAGTCTCACATTTTACACACAATTAGTAAAACATGTATGTGAGAACATATTAAAATTTTAAGGCCTGGTTTGAAGTGAAACTATTTTTAGCCATCTAACCTTAATTTATTCCATTTTTATCTTATAAAAATCATAAATCATGAGAAATAAATCCAATTCACACGAAAGTTTTACATACAGTAAGTAAAATATACATGTGAAGCCGTGTAAAAATTTCAAGGTCAGAAGATAAGTATAACTATTTTTAGTATTTTAAACACCATTTTACTCATTAAAATGTAATAAAATCACTAAAATTCATATTTGAGCAATAAAAATTTCCATAAATCATCAATATGACCTAAAATCATATTAGGACCAGAATAAATTAACATGCAAATTAACTTGTGACTTTATCTCATAAATCACAAATTAGTAGTTTTATTTAAGTTACCTTAACTTGTAAAAACTATAATCGATTATGCATGCAGCAACCAAAGCTCTGATACCGTAAATTTCTTAAACCCATTATTAGACATTTCTAATAAAGTAATGAATTTAGTTTACTCATAAACTAGGTGGATCTTATACATGCATAACTAAAAGTAAGACAGAAAAGAAAGAATGTTCCTCACATTTGATATAGGCAATTTGGGCATGCATTACTATAAGAACTCTCCAATTAGTAGCCCCCAAGACAACCCCAAAATGAATAAATAATTACTACACTTTAGTAACATATAAGTCTCCCTTCTTAATAACTAATAATCTTATTACTACACTTAGTAATATTATTAGTAATATATGAACACAAGTTATATGTAAAACTTCTTAAGTATTAGTCTGAGAAGTAAGAGAGATAAGCAAAATAATATATGATTAAGTGTAAGCATAAGAGGAGAAATCATCTCCCTCTTATGCTCACCAAAACCGGCACACACATGGGGTAGAAAGGGTAGCTATTTATTTTTGTCTTTACAATGCAATAGGTAGGTATCTAGGTCTAGGTTGTAATCATTTAGTCTAATTCTTAATTAGAACAACCACCAAGACCTAAATCCCTACCCTAAACCCCCAAAACGGCACCTCACTTAAAATGGGTGTCCATTTTATCTTTTGTATTTTGTCATTTGTCACATATGGGATATGTGACGTGTGACATGTAATTTAGCTTATAAATGTGCATTTAACTAATTTAAATGCAATTTCATAACAAATAAAATAAACTTAACATTTTAATGTTGGAGTAGGTGTCCTCCACAATAGTGCGCCACATAATAAATCTTATTAAGGAATATAATTGGGATATTTATTGACTATATATATGATTAGTGCATCGTAATTAGGGGGGTCTATGCGTTTTTGTGGAGGACCCTATGAACGGCCCAAAGTCCTAAAGACGACCAAGGGGCTGCCCCAAAGTGGCAGCAACAAAAGGGGGACTTATGGGGGTTTATTTGTGTCCTAAGCCTATGAAAAACATGAAAGATATGGTTGTGAACCAAGGCCCACAAGACCGGCTCATGGCTCGACCCACAACCTACTCGAGCCAAGGAGTTGAACCACACAAGTCCACCTCCCTAACACAAGCTCGATATGATCAAGACCCAAACTACAGACAAGCACAAGTTTGGACCTCAACCTGGACAGCAAGTTTAGCTTAGCTCACAGCCTAACACAGAACCAAACTAACCTCACTAACAGACGTAGGTCGATCACCCACAGCCTAGCATAGGGCGACCACCAGGCTTGGCCGATTAGGACAACTTAACCACAGCCTAGCACAGGTTAACCTCCCTTAATCGAACAACCAAGAAAGGCATGGCCACTATTGGTTGTGACGAGGTGCTCCTTGAGCTAACCCTCAAGTTTGTGTTTGACACAACTCTGTTTAATTCATTATCAAAAACTGAATATTACATGGGGTGGTGAGTTCCTTATATAGAGCCTCACTTTACATCCTATCCATTCATCTAAAAGCTACATCTAATGGCTACAATTAAAAGGAGCAAGATGACAATATGATAAAGCATTACAAACAAAAGGACATAATAACAACTAGTCTAAACAGTCCAAGGGACTGTTGAAACCGGTCCAACAATTGCTGCCTATGGCAGGGGCCCTTGTCCTTGTCATGACTAGCCATGTCCTTGTCATGACTAGCCATGTCCTTGTCTTTGGACTTGTCTTGGCTTGGGCAATGTGGCTGGCATGTGTTGGGCATGTCCTTGTCTTGACCGAGACAAGTGGGGCTGCTATGCACTTGTCTTGACCGAGACAAATGGACAGGCATGTCCTTGTCTTGTTGCTTGTCCTTGTTGCGTGTCTTGGTCCTCCTAGGGGCTGTCATGGCCTTGTCATGGCCGTGTCTTGGTTTGCCAAGATGCTGCCATGTCCTTGTCATGGGGGCCGTGTCCTTGTCTTGCCATGACCTTGTCATTGTCACGGATTGTTGGAGCTGAGACAAGGGACTGCCATGTCCTTGTCTTGGCTGCCAATCCTTGTCCTTGTCCTTCCTCTTGGCTTGGCATCTTTATGAGACATAAGAGGGACCATGTGATGTTGCTTGTCCTTGGAATCTTTGGATTTGTGATCACCATTAGCCCTTGTAAAAACTTAATTAACTAGCCACCCATTTTCAGTCATGGTACTTGTTTGAGCAAAAGATGAGCCTCTTTCAAAAAGGATACTACCCCCCCCTTTTCACTACAATTAGTCAGTTGATTAACGTAAATCAATAACGGTTGGCTAACTAGAGTTTGACGTTATTGTCGTTTGACGGCGGTGATCAACTGATCCCTTTCAGTCACACCTAAAGGATAAAATCCAAATAGTAACTAATTATTTGTATACGATACAGTTAATTAGTACATTACATATATTCGATATGTACGAGAGTTAATGGTTAGAATTTGAGTTAAGAACTCAAATTCGATTAAGCTTATTTTTCACTTATGCGATAATT
>JAIUZE010018511.1:0-28594 GCA_022085475.1 Heliosperma pusillum
CCCTATTTTTCTAGGGAAAATATTTTACGGATACTTTTCAGCAGATTTAAGTTTTAATTTAGAATTTATTGTTTCGAGTTGAATTTGGAATTTCCGAGTTCGTATTTGGAATTTCTGCGAGATTCCATGAGAATCCCGTTTTAAGTCATCTTTGACTTTTCTTGACTTTTAAGTCGTATTTGACTTTTCTTGACTTTTTAAGTCGTCATTGACTTTTCTTGACTTTTAAGTCGTCTTTGACTTTTCTTGATTTTTAAGTCAACTTTGACTTTCGTTGACTTTTTCCGACTCGCCTTGTAATTTGAAAGACCAAAATTTTATTCAAAAAAATAATAAATTTAATTTATTTTTATTAAGATTTATTTGAATTTATGATAATTTAATATAATTATTTTGAATTTATTCGGAATTAAAGAATAACTTTTACGGTTTAATCCCGAACATCATTTAACTATTTCCGAGTCATCTTAAATCCCGAAACAAACCCGAAACCCGACTTTGGCATGAGTCACACGCCCCATGTCATCTTTTTCCACTCACTTTGGATCTTTTAATTAATATGATTAAACTAATAATAATATCTAAGATATTTATAACTTTATCGATCCGTCAGTTTAAATTACGCAAATCGAGTAAAATCAGACCCGGTTTCTTCTCATTTCACACGGCTCTCCTACCCTCTAATAAGACTAGATATTTTCTTTCTTTTCATTACAATAACATAATATCTAGATATTTGGTTTAATTAACTTAATATATAATTATATTTAATCAATTACGTAATATAATTATTAAACCCGAGTCAATCCCGTAACAACAATTTCAAAACCCGACTCCCAATTTGCACTGAAACTATTCAGAAAGACAACTAAACAATGACAATTTGATTGAGATTCAGACACTTTGCAAATACTCTGTTTCTGTTTGAATTGATTGTAAAGAACAAGGATAGGACCTTAACCAAAGCACAAAGCCAATGATTGAGGGTTGAACTTTGATCCCAGCACACAGCTAAGGACCCAAGCTCACTTCCAAGCACAAAGCAAAGGAAGTTGTCTAAAGCACACAGCCAAGAGATGCAACAGAAACAAGGTTTCAGTTTTATGTTTTACTTCAAATCTGATTTGCATTTCATTAGGTAAAGGCCTTATATAGGCAACAAGGAGACAACTCAGACGTTAGGAGATATCTAGGGCCACAAAGGCTTACAACATGAAACAAAATAACAGCTACAAACTTGCAGGAAACTGACATAAAGTAGATAAAGCAGAAAAGTAATTCTAATGGGACAATCTGCCTTAATGGGTTTGTTGGGGTTGAAACTGGTGGAGGGGTGGACTTCTGAGCTTGATTATTGAACTCAACTGAAGTGGGATGGATGCCAAAGGTCCCTCTAAAAGGCCCTCGAGTTTGTTTGATCATAAAAGGAAAGTTTGATAGTGACATGTTAACTACTGCAAAAAGGCTGAAATCTGGACAGTCTGAAGTTGTCCCTAAGCTAACTCTGTGTGTGTTTGTTTCTGGGGAGGGAAGTCCTGGGGAAAGTTGTAGAGGACCTTCCCAAGACATAGGTTTGAGGGTTGGTTAGGCTTGTTTGATTGTGTGGGGCCCCATGGTCCTTGTTTAGAAAAGCAGTGATAGGCTGTTTTTGGCTGGGGGCTGTTTTGTTGTGTTGGGTTTGTTGGGCTGTTGGCTGAGCTTTGTTGTGGCCTAGTCTTGGGAAGTGGATGGCTAGGCTTTGTTCTGGTTGTGGTGGTGTTGTCTTAGCAGGCTTGAAGTGGTTGTGGCTTGGACTGACTAGAACATTGTCATAGCTGGTCATGGTGTTATCTGAATGTATGTTGTTGTTTTGATGTTGAGTCTTGTCTTGAGTTTGTGTCTTGTCTTGAGCTCGTGTCATGGCTTGTGTCTTGGCTTGTTCACATACTCCCGTTGCAACCTCCTTTTCTTGAAAAGGATTTGCCCTCAAATCTTCCTCACCTTCATCATCTGATTCACCATGGTAAGGACTCAGGTCTCCAACATTGAAAGTACCATGTACACCATAGCTTCCTGGTAGATCCACCTTGTAAGCATTGGTGCCTATCTTCTCCAATATCTCAAATGGTCTATCAGCCCTTGGCATGAGCTTGTTTCTCCTCTTGTCTGGAAATCTCTCTTTTCTTAAATGCAACCATACAAGATCCCCTGCCTTGAATTCCCTTGCTTTCTTAGGCCCCTTGGACCTAGCTTTGTACAACTCATTGGAACTTTCAATCTGCTTCTTGACTTGCTCATGAATCTGTATCATTTGCTCAACTCTTTTCTTTGCATCATAGCTTGCCTTGTTTCCTTTGACTGGTGCTAGGTCTGTAGGCATGAGAGGATTAGTGCCATAAACAGTTTCAAAAGGACTTTTACCTGTGCTGCTGGAGGGAGCTCTGTTGAAGGCAAACTCAGCTTGTGCTAGCTTGAGGTCACAATCTTTCAATGACTTAGAAACAATGCTCCTTAAGATCTTCCCTAGTGTTCTGTTAGTGACTTCTGTCTGCCCATCAGTTTGGGGATGGTGAGAAGTACTAAACAATAACCTAGTCTTCAATAGCTTCCACAAGGTTCTCCAGAAATGGCTCATGAACTTTGTGTCTCTATCTGAGACAGTGCTTCTAGGGACCCCATGTAACTTGACAACCTCCCTAAAGTATAGTTCAGCTACCCCCAATGCATCCTCAGTCTTCTTACAAGCAATGAAATGTGCCATCTTGCGGAATCTATCTACAACCACCATGATTGAATCTTTTCCCCTTTGAGTTCTAGGTAAGGCTACAATAAGTCCATACTGAGGTCTTCCCATGGCTTGTTGGGTACTGGAAGTGGTGTGTAAGGGCCTGCTTGAAAGTGTGCCTTGGCTAGTTGACAAGATCTGCATCTTTTGAGGGCATCTTGCACATCACTGAGCATCTTAGGCCAATAGAACTGATCTTGTAAGATGTCATAGGTCTTCTGTACCCCAAAGTGACCAGCAAGGCCATTGGAGTGAACCTCTTTGACCAGTAGTCCCCTATAAGGTCCCTTAGGCACACATAGTTTGTTTCCATAGAATAAGTATCCTTCTTGAGCTGTGTACTTGCTCCCTTTCTTGACTTGCCCTTCTTGGTGTACCTCCCATTCATGCTTGAAGTCTGGGTCCTCTTGATAGAGCTCTTTCATAAATTCAAACCCCAACACCCTTTGCTCCATGAAGGTCAACATTACAGACCTTCTAGACAATGCATCAGCTACAACATTGTTCTTACCTTCTATGTACTTGCTGGAGAATGAGAAGGATTGCAAGAACTCTACCCATTTGGCATGCCTGGGGTTGAGTTTGTGTTGTCCATTGATGTATTTGAGAGCCTCATGATCAGAATGAAGCACAAAAGGCTTAGGCTTCAAGTAGTGTCCCCAATGATTCAATGCCCTCACAATGGCATAGAATTCCTTGTCATATGTGGAATAGTTAAGCTTGGCCCCATTTAGCTTCTCACTAAAGTATGCCACAGGTTTCTTTTCTTGAGTAAGCACAGCTCCTATGCCAAGACCACTGGCATCACACTCTACCTCAAAGAGTTTGTTAAAGTCTGGTAGAACCAATATTGGAGACTTGCACAATAGCTCTTTGATCAGATTGAAGGACCTTTCAGCCTTCTCATTCCACTTGAACTCTCCCTTCTTCATGCACTCAGTAATAGGGGCCATGATTGAACTAAACCCTTGTATGAACCTCCTATAGAAAGATGCCAATCCATGGAAACTTCTTACATCAGTAACAGTTTGGGGAATGGGCCATTCCTTGATTGCTTGCACTTTCTCAGGATCAACTGCTACCCCTTTCTTAGAGATGATGAACCCAAGGAAGTAAACCTCAGGCTGCATGAAGGTGCACTTCTCTAGCTTGCCATACAACTTGTTTTCTCTTAGGACCTCAAACAACAACTTCAGATGTTGCAAATGTTCTCCCTTAGTTGAACTGTAAATAAGAATATCATCAAAGTAAACCACTACACACTTGCCTAAGTAAGGCCTTAGGACCTCTGTCATCAACCTCATGAAGGTGCTAGGGGCATTAGACAACCCAAAAGGCATCACCAGCCATTCATAGAGCCCATGTTTAGTCTTGAAAGCTGTCTTCCATTCATCCCCTGCTCTTATCCTCACTTGGTGGTAGCCCTGCCTCAGATCAATCTTAGTGAACACTTGAGCCCCACTTAGCTCATCCAGAATATCATTAAGTCTAGGTATGGGAAACCTATACTTGATGGTAATGTTGTTGATGGCCCTACTATCAATACACATACGCCAAGTCCCATCCTTCTTTGGCACAAGCAAGGCTGGTACAGCACAAGGACTGAGGGACTCTCTGACATAGCCCTTGTTGAGTAGTTCACCTACTTGAAGTTGGAGCTCTTGTGTAGCCTAGGGTCACTCCTGTAGGCTGGCTTGTTGGGTAAGATAGCTCCAGGCACTAGGTCAATGTGGTGCTCTATCCCTCTAAGTGGTGGCAGTCCACTAGGAAGCTCAGTAGGGAAGACATCCCCATAACTTTCTAGGATAGATTTGACCTCTTCAGGGATATCAATGATACTCATCCCAGTCTCCTTGACTAGCAATATGTATACAGGTTGTAGCTCACTTAGCTCTTGTGCTATTTCTGATTCACTTATCAACATGACTTCTTTGGAAGCCTCACTCATGGGGTTTGGGTTGATCTTTAAAGCAGGTGGTAAAGGTGCTAGGGTGATCTTCTTCTTCCCATACTTGAAGGTGTAGGTGTTGTCTCTCCCATGGTGTATGGCATCCCTATCAAACTCCCATGGTCTCCCAAGCAGAAGGTGACATGCATCCATAGGTAGAACATCACAAAGACTCTCATCCACATACCCTTTACCAATTGAGAAAGGTATAACACATTGTTTATCCACCTTGATCTCAGCCCCTTTGTTTAGCCATCTGAGTTTGTAAGGTAGGGGGTGGTCTTTGGTGGGTAGAGCTAGCTTGTCTATCAGTGTTTTGGAGGCCACATTAGTGCAGCTTCCCCCATCAATAATGAGGTTACATACTCTACCCTTGATGGTACATCTGGTCCTAAAGATCTGGTGTCTTTGGTCCTCTTCCAAAGGTTGTGGTTGAGTATGCATTACCCTCCATGTTACCAAACTTAACCCTGCATCAGGCTCTATCAACTCCTCACTAGCCTCTACCTCAGGCTCTTCCATCTCTTCATCACAGACCAACACTTCATCATCTCCCCAATGGATTACTTCTAGGGTACTCAGAGCCCTTTTAGATGGACATTCTCTAGCAAAATGTCCATACCCTTGACATTGAAAGCACTTTTTGAGAGGGGTAGTCTTCCTTTGGCCTGCCTCAACAGCCTTGCCTTTATCAAGGTTGAAAGGAGTCTTAACAGGAACCACAGGTTCTCCTATCTTAACTCCTACAAAAGGTTTGAAGGTGGGGGTTCTGGAAGGTGTCTTAGAAGCACTGGCCTTTCCTTTTCCCAATTTTTCTACCCTTAAAGACAAGTTGACAGCTTCCTCAAAGGAGTATATGTTTTGTAGCCTGACTTTGCTAGCTATCCTTTCATCCAACCCCTCTAAGAACCTTGCTATCTTTTGTTCAGATTTCTCAACAACCTCACATTGCAAAGTGAGTTGTTCAAAGTCTCTTAGGTAGGACTCTAAAGGTCTTTGGTCTTGCTTTAGGTGAGTAAGCTTAATGAACATGTCTTGAGTGTAGTCCCTAGAGACAAACTTAGCTCTCATTTTCTTTTTCAGTTTGAGCCATGACTTTACAGGTTCTTTCCCTTCTCTAACCCTCAAGGTTTTCATGTTTTCATACCAAAGTGAGGCATAGCCTTTTAGTTTCATGATAGCAACCTTAAAAGCCTTTCTATCAGTGTATCCTTTAAACTCAAAGACTCTTTCTACAGACCTTAGCCAATCTAAGAAATCATCAGGGTTCAAGCTACCTAGAAAGTCAGGAATCTCTACCTTGATATCTTTGTCTTGGTGTCTGAGAAGATTGTGATCTGAGCCATCTGAATCTGACATTTCAAACTGATCTACAGGTTGTCTCCTCCTTACTCCACCTTGTGGGAAAGGTGCTCCTCTTCCTCGACCTCTGCCTCCCCTTGTATCATTGTTCTGTTGGCCCTCAAGGAGTTCATTGACAGATCTAGAGACCTCCATTACAGTTCTGACAAGATCTTGAACTGTGTTTTCAATACCTGTGATTCTCTCTTCACTCATGGTTGTATTTTGTGTTTTTAATGTAGTTAGGTAGATGAACTCACAAACCAAAGCTCTGATAACCAATTTGCACTGAAACTATTCAGAAAAGACAACTAAACAATGACAAATTGAGCTAAGATTAAGACACTTGCAAGTACTCTGTTTCTGTTTGAATTGATTGTTAAAGAACAAGGATAGGACCTTAACCAAAGCACAAAGCCAATGGTTGAGGGTTGAACCTTGATCCCAGCACACAGCTAAGGACCCAAGCTCACTTCCAAGCACAAAGCAAAGGAAGTTGTCTCAAGCACACAGCCAAGAGATGCAACAGAAACAAGGTTTCAGTTTTATGTTTTACTTCAAATCTGATTTGCATTTCATTAGGTAAAGGCCTTATATAGGCAACAAGGATACAACTCAGACGTTAGGAGATATCTAGGGCCACAAAGGCTTACAACATGAAACAAAATAACAGCTACAACTTGCAGGATAAAGAATAAAGTAGAAAAGTAATTCTAATAGGACAATCTGCCTTAATGGGTTTGTTGGGGTTGAAACTGGTGGAGGGGTGGACTTCTGAGCTTGATTCTTGAGCTCAACTGAAGTGGGATGGATGCCAAAGGTCCTTCTAAAAGGCCCTCGAGTTTGTTTGATCATAAAAGGAAAGTTTGATAGTGACATGTTAACTACTGCAAAAAGGCTGAAATCTGGACAGTCTGAAGTTGTCCCTAAGCTAACTCTTTGTGTGTTTGTTTCTGGGGAGGGAAGTCCTGGGGAAAGTTGTAGAGGACCTTCCCAAGACATAGGTTTGAGGGTTGGTTAGGCTTGTTTGATTGTGTGGGGCCCCATGGACCTTGTTTAGAAAGGCAGTGATAGGCTGTTTTTGGCTGGGGGCTGTTTTTGTTGTGTTGGGTTTGTTGGGCTGTTGGCTGAGCTTTGTTGTGGCCTAGTCTTGGGAAGTGGATGGCTAGGCTTTGTTCTGGTTGTGGTGGTGTTGTCTTAGCAGGCTTGAAGTGGTTGTGGCTTGGACTGAATAGAACATTGTCATAGCTTGTCATGGTGTTGTCTGAATGTATGTTGTTGTTTTGATGTTGAGTCTTGTCTTGAGTTTGTGTCTTGTCTTGAGCTCGTGTCATGGCTCGTGTCTTGGCTTGGTCACATACTCCCGTTGCAAAAATACAAATGAATACATAGCAAATTCCTATTATACATTTGATCTATAAAATAAAATTATTAATTATTACAAAACGGCGATACAAAATCGCAATAAATTACAACCAAATCGGTATTCCCTTACATTACGGGTAATACCGATTAAAATAATCTAGGCCATACTAGGTACATCTTGCAATAAAATAAATAAATGACATTCATTCATTCAACATAAACAACATAAATAAAAATGTTGTAAAATCATGCCAAAATCACCCTCAACACTTGTCATGTTCATTCTAGCTCGGTTCTTACGAATGTTATCGATTTTATCTACTATAAATCAATAATCAACACTTAAATCGTATTTAAGCTCAAACTAATTATCTAAACTGATTTAGAACTCAAAATTAGTCTCCACTAATTTCATTTGTATTTAATTAGTTTGATTTGATCGCATTTGCTATTTAAAGAGGTTTATTCATAACTTTTATGAATTAAACCCACAATAAAATGAAAAATCATTAAAATTGAAAACAAAAAAATTTGTACATACTGGAACACTTCCAGAAACCTCAAGAAAAAAAAACATTTGCCCAAAAAATTTGAAATGATTTTATGAACAAATAGCTTTATAAGAATGGGTTTTTAACAAATAAAAACCAACTAAAAAAGTAAAATGATGAAACAAATTTTAAAATTTTACCAGGATGATATATATAATATTTTAAAATGTAAAAAAAATTTTGAACTCTAGAAAGTCTCGGTTCAATTTTAAGAACAAAATAACTCCTTTAAATCGATTTTTATCCAATAAAAATCAATAACCATGCAATACATGACCAAATGTCACGAACAATTACATACAATATGTAAACTATGCAGGTGAGATCATATTAAAAATTTGAGGCCATATTCAATATGCAACTATTTTTAGTTAACTTTTAACATAAAACCGCATGTTAACTCGGTTTTAAAGGCCATAAATCATAATAAATAGCAAAATAATTCGTAAATTCACCAAATTTGACCAAAAATATTTTGAGGTCAGTAGGTATGCATACAAATCAGAAAATTTTGTGAAAACCATTTTTAACGTAAATTTCGATTTTACTCAAGTTATCGTATAACCCGATTTTAATGCTCAAAATCAACATGCATGCTACAAGCTAGCTCTGATACCTCATGAAAGTTCATAGACCCTAATTAGACTCCTCTAATTAGTTACTAAATTACTTGTTAATTTAGTGTTTAATAAAGATCTATGTAACATGCATGCAAATTAAAATGCATAATAAAAAGTAAGAAAAAATTTCCTTACATTGGGAAATTTCGGTTTATATGGGCACAACAAGAAACACCTTCCTTGTTGATCTTGTGCTAGAAAGAAAAAGATGATCCTCCTTGTAATCTTCAAATTAGAAGATCTCCTTTAGGATGCACCCAAGAGAAAACCCAAACTAATCACTTAGTTTTTGACTAGAAAACACAAGTGATAATATGAACTAATATTAGATTTATTACTACTCTAGTAATAGGAGAAATATTAGTGTTTGAGAGTTTTTAGAGAGATGAGGATATTAGAGAGATAAACATGCAAAAAAATAAAAATGAACAAGCAAGCTAAATGAACAACAAAATTGTCCATTTAAGGACACAAATGGTCCGGCCATGTGAGCCTTGGTGGCCCCTTATTTTGCTTAAAATAATCTCATGCAAAAAAGTTGAGTGTAGTTGTGAATAAGACCATGATCATGTGTCATAAACATGACATGATCACATGTGGTAGTGTAATACAAGAAACACCAATCATCATGTTATACACTACCAAATTTTCGGCCTCCACTAGTGTCATGTGGTCCATTTTGATTTTTGATATTTGTCCCACAAATACTTATAATCATATGCTTAATTATCTTGTATAATTAAGGGTTAATTTGATCATATAACAATTACATGACTCAAATTAATAAATAATATATACTTAACTTTTAAGTGATATTTTATCATTATATCAATATATAATAGGTCCCACAATGTCTAGTTAGTTTATTTTACAACTCCTTGTAAATATAATTAACTAATCACCTCTACCTCAAAGTATATGCATAACCTCAACTAATTTAATGAATTAACTATTAATCATTAAATTAAGTCTTATTCAATCGTATTAAAATAAGACGTAAAATTTATTCAGACAATTATCGTATAATTGACTAATAAACTTATCCAGAATGAGTTCGTAACTCAATTTCCAATAAATAACTCTCGTAACTAAACATATATCAAATGTATATATAAAGTACTAATTAATATGTATCGTATACAAATAATTAGATTTGATGTTTGGGTCTCATCCTATAGGTGTGACCGAAAGGGGTCAGTTGATTACCGCCGTCATACGACAATAACGTCTAACTCTAGTCAGCTGACCATTATCGATTTACGTTAATCAACTGACGTGGAGTATCCAAATACTAGTCATCCCACTAATATTCCATAATGAGATTTATAATATAAATGCACTATTGTGGAGGACACTTGCTCCAACAGTAACTACTTGTGTGAACAATGAGTCTTCCTTGCTTCATTACCCATTGTTACATTGTAACTGGTTGTGTGAATAATGAGTCTTCCTTGCTTCATTAACCATTGTTTGCATTGTAACTCCTTGTGTGAACAATAAGTCTTCCTTGTTTCATTACCCATTGTTTGCATTGTAACTCTTTGTGTGAACAATGAGTCTTCCTTGCTTCAATACGCATTGTTGCATTGTAACTCCTTGTGTGAACAATGAGTCTTCCATGCTTCATTACCCATTGTTACATTGTAACTCTTTCTGTGAACAATGAGTCTTCCGTGCTTCATTACCCATTGTTGCATTGTAACTCGTTGTGTGAACAATGAGTCTTTCTTGCTTCATTACCCATTGTTTGCATTGTAACTCCTTGAGTGAACCATGAGTCATCCTTGCTTTATTACCCATTGTTTACATTGTATGTCCTTGTGTGAGTCTTCCTTCATTACCCATTGTTTGCATTGTAACTCCTTGTGTGAACAAAGAGTCTTCCTTGCTTCATTACCCATTGTTACATTGTAACTGGTTTTGTGAACAATGAGTCTTCCTTGCTTCATTACCCATTGTTTGCATTGTAACTCTTTGTGTGAACAATGAGTCTTCCTTGCTTCATTACCCTGGAGTGTAAACTACTAAGGTTTACAAGTTTAAGGAATGCTTGATTAGGCTTACTCAAACTGAGAACAATTTCAAGCAGAAATGGATGTTGTTTTAGTGAGGGTGAATTGTTTCAACTGAAAACTCAAGGATATGACTTAGAGAAACTCCCCTACAGCAAGGCACAAGAGAAGGGACTCAAAGACTAGTTCTGAGACAGGTTTAAAGTGTTACAGCAAAGCAGAAACACCCTAGACTAGACTCAAACAGCAAGCAAGCTAATCACAGCAAGGCACAGATTTAACTTGACTCACAAAGCAAGACACTGATTAGACACCTTGAAGATGTATCAGGCTTGACTCAAAATACAGCTCTTAGCACAAGTTTGAAAGATTTGAGGGATTTCTCAAAGTTAATTCATTCATCAAAGTCTGCTCAAAACAATACATAATACCCTCCTTATATAGGGAGGCTGATACAATGTGAACCCTTGGATGTAAAGTCCATCTAAGGGTCAGCTTTGGACTTGAACTACTACAACAGCTAACTAATTAAGGACCTCACAAGAGGACGAGTTTAACAACTAACTAATACAGACACAAAGACACAAAACAGACTGAACAAAAAGCAATAAAGCAGTGTTTGGAGTTTTCCCGAAATGGAAATCTGTTGTTCTTGTTGTCTTGCTGCTTTGCCTGGATGTTTTGTTTCTCCTTGGGACTCTCTACTCTTATTAGTACTTAGATAAACCTGCCTTGGATGAGGACAAGTTGACTTAAACAAAAGGAAGCCACAATCTGAACTTGTACCTTTTCTGCTTTAATGTTCATTGGACTCTAGCTTGGGCTGCTTGTTACTTGAGTTTTTACTAGACTTCAAAAATGATTGTCCTGGACAAACTTGGTGATTAGTGAGTTGGCTTGATGGTAGGCCATAGTGGGGGTGGCTGGGATGCTCTGGTGTACCTCCTTGGTGTTGGGTTTGGTGACGGGTCTGCCTGGTTCTGACTGACATTGTTTCTGTCTTGTGTGGGTAATGTGGACTAAGTTGGGAGTTGGCATGGCTTGATGAGCCCTGTACTATCTTCCTCAATGACTTGGCTTGGCATGGCTTGAATTTGGCTTGTCATGGCTTGTTGTTTGGACCTTGTGACTCGAGCTTCCATCTGAGGGGGTCTTGGGGTCATGCTTGTCTGGCTTGTGGCTTGATCATCAATGCCCCTTGGGTGAGCTCCTGCTGCAGCCTCCCCAGGTTGAAGAGGGCTTGAACTCAAGCCCGTGTCTTCCTCTCTCTCAGAGTCTTCATAGAAGGGACTAAGATCTCCAACATTGAATGTCCCATGAACTGCATATTCTCCTGGTAGATCAATCCTGTAGGCATTAGGACCTATCTTCTCTATGACTTGGAAAGGACTATCTGCTCTTGGCTCTAGCTTGTTCTTTCTTTTGGAAGGGAACCTTTCTTTCCTTAGGTTGATCCACACTAAGTCTCCTGGTGCAAAGTCTTTCTTGACCTTAGGAACCTTTGCATTCTTCTTGTATAGATCATTGATTTTCTCATTTTGTTTTCTGCCTGATTCATGGAGTTTTAGCATTTGCTCCACCCTCTTCTTGGCATCATAGTGGATCTCTGACCTGCACACATTAGACAAATTCAAAGGCATTAAGGGGTTAGTACCATAGACCACTTCAAAGGGGGAGTGGCCAGTGGCTGCTGATGGAGCTCTATTGAAAGAGAACTCTGCTTGAGCCAACTTTAAATCCCAGTCTTTGAGAGATTTAATGACTATACACCTCAAGATCCTTCCTAAGGTCTTGTTAGTCACCTCAGTTTGTCCATCTATTTGAGGATGATGGGAGGTGCTGAACAATAACCTTGTATTAAGCAACTTCCACAATGTTCTCCAGAAATGGCTCATAAACTTTGTGTCTCTGTCAGATACAATAGTCCTTGGAACTCCATGTAACCTCACCACCTCATCAAGATACAGCTCTCCTACACTCACAGCATCTTTAGTCTTCCTACAGGCAATGAAATGTGCCATCTTGCTAAATCTATCCACAACTACCATGATAGAATCTTTCCGTCTTGTTGTCCTAGGAAGTGCTACTATGAAATCCATGCTTACATCTTCCCAAGGCCTACATGGGACTGGTAGGGGGGTGTAAGGTCCTGCTTGAAATGAACTCTTGGCTTTTTGACAAACTCCACACCTTCTGAGCACTATTTGGACCTCTCCCATCATCTTAGGCCAGTAAAACTGATCCTGCAGTATGTCCACAGTCTTCTGAACCCCAAAGTGTCCTCCAAGGCCACTTCCATGCACTTCCTTGATCAATAGACTCCTATAAGAACCTCTGGGAACACAGAGCTTGTTTCCTTTGAACATGAATCCATTTTGTAGAGTGTAGGGTGAATCAATGGTCCTTGTACCATCTTTCAGTGCTAACCAATCCTCTGCAAAGTCTGGATCTTCCTGATACATATCCTTCATGAATTCAAATCCAAGAACCCTTTGCTCCATGGTTGATAGCAGAGTGTATCTTCTAGACAAAGCATCAGCCACCACATTTTGTTTTCCTTCTTTGTATTTGCTAGAAAAGGTGAATGACTGGAGGAACTCCACCCATTTAGCATGTCTGTGACTGAGCTTATGCTGGCCTCCTATGTACTTCAATGCCTCATGATCAGAGTGTAAGACAAAAGGCTTGAGCTTCAGGTAATGACTCCAATGCCTCAGAGCCCTGACAAGAGCATAGAACTCTTTATCATATGTAGAATAGTTCAGCTTGGCACCACTTAGTTTTTCACTAAAATAGGCTACATGTTTCTTCTCTTGGATGAGGACAGCTCCAATTCCCACTCCACTTGCATCACATTCAACCTCAAATAGGCAGTTAAAGTCTGGCAACCTGAGGATAGGTGCACTGCACAAGAGTTTCTTCATGTGTTTGAAGGCCTGCAAAGCATTCTCAGTCCAAGTGAACTCTCCCTTCTTCATGCATTCAGTGAGGGGTGCTGCAATGGTGCTGAAATTCTTAATGAATCTTCTGTAGAAGGATGCTAAACCATGAAACCCTCTTACTTCTGTGATATTCCTAGAAACTTGACTTCCTCAGTCATAAAGGTGCATTTCTCAAGCTTCCCAAAGAGCTTACTCTCCTTAAGTATTTCAAACACAGTCTCAAGATGCCTCAAGTGATCATCCTTGCTCTTGCTGTAGATGAGAATATCATCAAAGTATACCACCACAAATCTCCCTAGGCAAGGCCTAAGCACTTCTGTCATTAATCTCATGAAGGTACTTGAGGCATTTGACAGGCCAAAGGGCATGACAAGCCACTCATAAAGGCCATGCTTTGTTTTGAAGGCTGTCTTCCACTCATCTCATTCCCTGATCCTCAATTGATGGTAACCTTGCCTCAAATCAATCTTAGAAAAGAACCTTGAACCACTCAGCTCATCCTACATGTCATCAAGTCTAGGTATAGGGAACCTGTACTTGACTGTGATATTATTGATAGCCGTGCTATCTATGCACATCCTCCAAGTCCCATCCTTCTTAGGAACCAATAATGCAGGCACAGCACATGGACTTAAGGACTCCCTTACAAACCCTTTACTCATCAGCTCTCCAACTTGTTTCTGCAGCTCTTGTTTAGCCTTAGGATCACATCTATATGCTGGTCTATTATGTAGTACAGACCCTGGTACAAGGTCTATCTGATGTTCAATTCCTCTCAAAGGGGGTAAGCCATCAGGAAGTTCCTCTGGGAACACTTCCTTGAATTGATCAATAAGGGGCTTAACTTCTGCAGGGATTACCTTAGACTCCCCTTCCTGAACCTCCTTTGATAGCAGCATCAATACAGGTTGTTCCTCACTACACTCCTTGACCATTGCTGATTCAGACAGAAACAAGACTCCATTAAAGTCTTCAGCCACACTGGGACTCCCATAACTCTTCTGATGTGGTGGCAAGGGGGCTAATGTCACCTTCCTGCTCCCATGCTTGAAGGAATAGGTGTTGCTTCTTCCTTGGTGTATGGAGCTTTTATCAAACTCCCATGGCCTTCCTAATAATAAGTGACAGATATCCATTGGAACCACATCACACAGCACTTCATCTTTTTACACACTTCCAATGGAGAATGGGACCATACATTGCTTATCCACCTTAACCTCTGCTCCCTTACTCAGCCATCTCAACTTATAGGGGTGAGGGTGCTCTTGAGTGCTTAACTTCAGTTTGTCAACCATAGTAATAGAGGCCACATTGGTACAACTATTTCCATCTATAATAAGGTTACAAACCCTCCCTTGTATGGTACATCTGCTCCTGAAAATGAGGGGCCTTTGATCCTCCTCCAAAGGTATCTGTTGTGAATGCATTACTCTCCATAGAACCAAGCTGTGGCCTGTATCAGGGAGTGCCACTATTGCCTCCTGACTAGGCTCTTCTTCCTCACTCACCACTTCTTCAACCTCAGGCTCATCCCTCTCATACTCCACTAGACCTTCTTTTTCCCAAGTCTCAACTTCCATTATAGTTAAGGTCTTCTTGGAAGGGCAATCCTTCCTGAAATGTCCATAATCCTGACATTGGAAACATCTGATTCTGTTCTCAGTCATTGAAGTGCTTGGTTTCTGACCCATGATGCCCTTTCCCTTGTCTAAGGTGGGTGGGGGTGTTATCTTAGGGGTATCAATGATCCTCAACCCACTGTAAGGTCTGGTTTGAAAAGGCCTAACAGGTTTTGGTGTAACAGACTTAGTCATTCCTATCTTTTCAATTCTCAGAGATAAGTTAACAACATCATCAAATGACCACAGAGGTTGCATTCTAACCTTGTTAGCAATGCTCTTATCTAGACCCTCTAAGTACCTAGCAATCCTTTGCTCAGGTTTCTCATTTATGTCACACTGCAAGGTAAGCTGTTCAAACTCTCTCAAATAGGACTCAACAGGTTTATCCCCTTGTTTCAACTTAGACAACTTAATAAACAGATCCTGGGTGTAATCCTTAGCAACAAACTTGTCTAGCAGTTTCTTTTTCAGTTTAGTCCAAGACTTGATGGGTTCTTTCCCTTCCCTAGCCCTTAACCCTTTCATGGTTTCATACCAAAGAGAAGCATACCCTTTCAGTTTAAGGATGGCTACTTTAAAAGACTTAGAATCATTATATCCTTTGTACTCAAAGATTCTTTCTACTTCTCTTAACCATTCTAACAAATCATCAGGATTAAGACTACCAGAAAACTCAGGGATGTCTACCTTAAGATGCTTGTCTATGTGCCTGTGGATGGAAGCCCTGCTCCTTGTTGAGTCATCTGAGTCTGGATATTCTTCATCATCAGATGGCCTTCCTCTGCCTCCTCCTTGGCCTCTTCCACGTCCTCTGCCTCTTCCTCTTATGGCAAGATTGCCATCAAGAGCCTCATTCACAGCCCTTGTGAGTTGTGTGACAGTTCTGGTTATGCCTTCTACCATAGTCTCTAAGTTGGTGATTCTCTCTTCACTCATTGGGTTGTTTTTGTGTTTTTAAATGTAGTTAGGGAAAATGAACTCACTAAGACTCTCAACCAAAAGCTCTGATAACCAATTTGGAGTGTAAACTACTAAGGTTTACAAATGTAGATGATGACAGTAATACTTATAGAAAATGGAATAAAAACCATACTTATGCGTTTTGATGTAACACAGACTATAAGGAGAAACTACTCACTCCTAAACTGGGATCGGGTTCAGATGTACCGACCACTGGAGGCTCTACCGTACAATATGAGTAGCTTGCCAAAGTCAAGATCAAGCTTAATTAAGTCCAAATGCAATTTTCTACCTACTGTGTACAAGACATCCCCATGAATGCACAATTTCTCATAATATAATGAAACATCATCTTATAAAAACTATAAAATGAGAAATGTAAGATGGAAATGATCTTTTCTTTTTGTTTTTTTTTTTTGATTTTTCCGATTTTTTCTTTTTTTTTTCCAATAAAACTAAAAATGAACTAAGAAATTAAAAGAAAATAGAATAAAAAATAAATAAAAATCTAAATGCAAATCCTCCCCCAAGCTAAAACTTCACATTGTCCTCAATATGCATGCAATAATAACAGAAACAAACCGAGAAACGGCTGGTAGCACATGGAACAGAGAAACAATATGAAATTCTAATGGGAAAAAGGGCTAAAATAAAACGAAAAATGCAAAAGAAAGAAAGGAAAGAAAGAAAATTCTTACAAAATGTCTAGCCTCCCCCAAGCTAGTATAAACAAGGGGAGCTCATCATCTCAACACAAAGGCCACCAGCTACGGCCTCTCCTCTCAGAAGGAGGTGGCTCGAATGCGGATCCAGAAGCATCTGTATAGTAGGTATCATCTGCAAAATAATAACTACCACGAGAAGTAATGATCCCGGTAGGGTCGCTGGCTCCTAAGGATTGGTACTCGTCTACTTGGTGATCTCCAAAATCACCTCTATACCCTCCAAAACTCTCAACGCCATAGTCGGTTCCACAGTAATCCGGTCCGGTCGGCTGCACACCTGCATCATAAGTAGTACCATACCCCCCTTCGGGCCAAGTATAAAAAGACGGGTGGGGGCCCTCAGGTCTAATCACACCTTGCCTAGCAAAGTGATCATAGATGGGGTGCAAAGCAAGCTGCTGGTCGGACTGAATTCTATTAACGGACAAGGTTAGGGCTTCAAACATGGCGGTCACATCGCCCGCAGCATGGGTCGAGTGAGAGGATGATCCTACCTCAGGGCGGCGGGATCTAAGTTGAACAGGGGGGTCAATGTGGGTAATATCCCCAACAGGAAGGTAGTAAGTGGGTCGAGGTAAGATAGCCTCACCCTCTTGAAGTTGAGGACGCTGCCGAAGAAATAGAATTTGCTCTACCTCGGCGGTTAACGTGACCGAATCACGGCCAGCTATCCTCCAAATCATACCGGGGTGAGAGACTCGAAACCAGTTGAGCTGAACAAAATAAGCATAATCCAACCCATTTCCCATCTCGGTGGGAGGTGTAGTCAATGCCCGGAGGTCGGTGGTGGCTTGGTTAAAACCACAAACTCGCATAGCAAGGTGAGTGATAAGACCTCCATAGACAATGGCAATGTTCTTAGGATTAATAGCTTTGGTCAACTGAACAGCAAAATGATACGAAATACTAATAGACCATGGTTCATCACCATTCACACTCAAAAATCCTCCTAACATTTCTAACTCCACTCGTCTCACCAAATGAGGCTCAGCACGACCCAAAAAGGTCCATCCCATGAATCTTTGCCAGATTCTAATGGCGGGATGATGGATATGTTGGTGTGGGACATGGTCCCAACGAGAGACAGGGTAAGTCGAAATAGCACTCCAATGCAGGCTAATATCAAAGCCTTCTGGAGGTGAGGTAACAGTGTTTTCAGAGGTGAGACCAAAATATCTAGCAAAGTTCTCTAAGTTCATATTATAATCATCATTAAACAAGCGAAACTGAACTTGAGGTATGGTATTTCTATTTCTAGACCTATGCAACTCGAATGAGCTTAAGAATTCAAGGGTTAATTGAGGGTAGGTCTCATAACTAAAGTTCATGCTAGCATTCATACCTAGGCCCCTAAATAACACTTTAACATGCTCATAAAGTTTCATATGCCTTAAAGAAGAAACATTGAGGAACTTGGTAGCCCTCATACCTTTGCTTTTAAGTATGCACCAATTTTGCCATTGCTTGTGTGAACTAAATTCTACATCCGGAAAGTTAGGATCATGCATAGCATTTCCTTGATTTTCAGGTTGATCGTTTGCATCAAGCATTTCTATATCTTCTTCTTGTGCTCTACTACTTTCTCCTTGAGTGGAGGTTCTTGCCCTCTTTGATTTCCTTAATGTAGGTGCCATTTTCTACAAATAACTAGTATTAAAACACTTCACAAATTGATAACATAAGTGTTATAATACTAAGCTTTAAGCACAAATTCAAGCATAGAAACCTTAGTGAAACATTGTCATGCCATCTTTTGAGCACAAATAGATGTCTTAAGCATAACAATATGTCACTAAGATGAGCAACATACACTTAAATCATGAGTTTGGCTACTACCTAAGGGTACCAATGCTAAATTAATTCAATAAGATCATAAGTTCATAGTATAAAGCATGAATTCAAGCATCATACTACCACTTAAGCAAAAGGTCTTAGCATATAGTAAAGATGAGTATCCTAATTAGCATATGGGCATCCAAATCATAATAATCATCCTAATTAATCACTAGAAATCACTCTATAGCATGTAAGAATCATTAGAAATCCAATTTAAACAAGTTTTGTAATCAAAATCAAGAACCCCCAAATTTGAGTTAGGGTTTGTTCATGTTGGATTTCTGAAAAATATAGAGAGATTGAAATAACTAAAGTAGAATTAACTTACTTGATGATGCTTAGAAGTTGCCCTAGATGAACTATAGGAACAAATTTTGTAAGAAAAGACCAAGAATTGAAGGTTTTGAGAGAATTTTGAGCTTTGAAATTGAAGAACACGGGTATAAGGCAGTAAGCAAAGGGTAGCAAGTGGGTTTTATAGAAGAAATTAGAGCAAAATACGAGGCAGCCAATTTACCCGATCGGGTATATAGCAATCCGATCGGGGAAAGTTGTTGCTCCGGTTTTTGTTTCTATTTTCTTTGCCACTTGCTCTTACCTTTTGGCTATGTCCTTGCACATACTTACTAACCTTAGTGATCTTGGAAACTTGGGCCAAGGATAGCTCCTTCTTGTCTCAATAAGTCCTCTGATTCTAAGTACGAAAAACTATATACTAGACATGCATAATAACAAGTAAAACGAAAAATTGTTCCTAACTATTACAACACAAAATCCAAAAATAGAGTCCAAATAAAATAGGCCAAATTAAAATCATTGTCTAATAAGTAAAAGAAAAAATGCATAAAGAAAAAGTAAAGAAAAAGACGGGTTGCCTCCCGACAAGCGCATTTTTAAGTCATGCTAGACTATGTTTTGCTATCCCTCCTTAAGCCTTATGAAGGGATTTGAGCTCCTTGTAGCTGGATTCGTCCTTGAATTTCCTCATTTACCTTTTGCCAACACCCATCACTCCAATTCTTCATCCTTGGTGGAGCTCTCACCCTTTCCAAAAGGATTTTCGAAAGGTTTGTCACCGATTGTGACTACCAATGGTTCTTCACTATCTTGGGAGGTTTGCCTAGAACTCGATAGGGTCAACTCTTCTACTCTCTTTTGAAGAGACAAGATGTTTGATGTGAGTGAGCCTAAGGCAGAAGAGAAGTATGAAACAATGGTCTCGTGGGTTTGGCATACTTCTCTCAACTTGGCATCTACTAGACCGTTTTGAAAAGGTGAGTATTGTGGTGTATGTGATGTATTAATAGGTTGAGTTTGACGAAAATTTGGGCGAAAAGGGTTTAAGGGTGTGATTTTGTTCCCACATCGTTGAGGCACATGCCCTATCCCACCACAAAGTTCACATGGTGTTGTGAATGTGGTAAATGGGTTGAAAATTTTTGGGCGATATAAAGTGCTTTTTGGGGTGGTTTCGTTTGGTTGAACGGGACATGCTAAGGAAATTGTAGTGTCAACATCTTTTGAAGTTTCCACTCGACTCTTCTTTCGCTCTCCCCCATTGGTTCGTGAACCTTCCCCGTTTTCATTTTGTGATTTAATTGATAGGTTTGACAAATTGGTTCTAAACCTACGCTGAAAAGCGATGACAATCTCTTCCCACTCCATAGGTCTTGTGGCTTCCTTTAAACGACGGGTGAACCACCATTTAGCTTCTCCCTTTAGTGATAAAGGAAAAAGGGTTTCTCTAATTTCGTTTTGGGTGATTCCCTCCCTCACAAAGGTTTGACACAATTCGCAAAAGGTTTGCAGATGATGTGACGGGTTTTCGTTTGGTTTTCCACTAAATTGGTTACCCTCAATGAGAGCAATCAAAGTCATATGGACCCTTAGGATCCCACTAGCGAGCTCAAAAACCCGGTACCTTGGATTTTCCCTTGTTAGTACCATTTTTGTCAACCTACAAGAAAAAACACAAAAATGAAAGTTAGTAACGATTTAGGTACGATTGCACCTAGAAATGGTAGAATTGATAAACAAAAACCAACAATACATAGATAAACAAAACCGTGCTCCCCGGCAACGGCACCAAAATTTGATCGGTTATGTCGCGGTCCCGATACAAAAATAATTACCCGCACTTAGGCTAACAACATAAGGAATGTAATTAGGGAAGTAGGGTGTCGATCCTCAGGGAGTACGTGTTAACTATGGATTGATTTTCATTTAAGTTCGAGTAATTTGAGGTGGTTGTCTAAACTATTAACATAAAATAAAATGACAAATATGTAAATTGCAGAATGTAAAACTCAGAACAGAAGACTTACCCGATCGGATTGTCACGTACCCGATCGGGGAAGTTCTCTGATCCGAATGACAGTACTTAAAATCTAACTAAAGACGATATTTAAATGAAAATATTGAAAGGCTATCTAACTAGACTAATAAACTAGATAATAATAATAAAGTAAACTATCTAAGAACGGAAATAGAAAGACGATAAAGTAAACTAACTAGATAATAATAAAATAAACTATCTAAAACGGTAAAATAAACTATCTAATCAAATTGAAATAGTGAAAGAGAAATACATGTAAAACTAATTAAAAGTTTCATTGATACCAACATTGGAATTACTATGATTGTCTAGGCCTTGTAGCGGTATATTCCTTTCGGATTCGTACCGACCTTTTAGTGGGTCCTAACGTCCTCTCACCATGGTTAGGTCACTAAACCCCTATTGGCAGTCCTAATTCCCATCCCAACTCTCGTTATAAAGATAGAAATTGACTAATACAAACAATTGTTCATGGCCACTAAACATAGTTATAGAATTTGACACGACCAAAGGAAGAAACAACTAGATGGTTCAAATGATATCTACTCTTCTTTTAATTCATTTAACTAGTAAATCATTTCAATACTACAATTCTATTTATTTTATGTACACAATGATAATTTTACAATATTATATCTAATTTATGTGATCATGTGATTAAGTAAATTAATAAGAAAAAGATGTATGAAATTAAACTATGAAATATAAATACTAAAGTGATTATGGTGATTATGTTAATAATGATTTTAGTGATAATTTTTAGGATTATATGCTTAGGTAAAACATAATGTGACATGCTAAATAATATTTTGGTTTTAACTAGATTAATTTTAAGTTGATTTCCTAGCAACAACAATATGAAAACAATACTAATTAAATTAAAGTTCATGATGAGAATTGCATAGTAAAAGATAGAGAATTACCGAGGTTGGATTATGAATATATAAGAACGTAAGTAAAGAACGAATATCCAATAACAAAAGCTATGAAAACACTAGAGAAACACTAAGAAATAAACTATATTCTAAAACATGTAAGAAAGAAACAAACTATGAAATGTGTTATTGTATGAAAGTATGCTAAAAAGTATGATAAGAGATATGATAATTGATAAGAGATATGTATATGATAAGGGATGATAATGGATGATAAGATGTGATAATTGTGTGTGATGATCATTGGCTTTTATAGGGCTGCATGGCTGCTGATCCCTCGTCCAAATTCATACCCTAGTCAAAGCATTAAATCACACATTTAAGCTCGGTTGAAGAAGAGATAAGTAACGTCCTTTTGCAGAAATACCCGATCGGGTAAAGGGTAATCTGATCGGGTAAATGTGCAAGATGGATTCTTCCGTCTTTTCGTCTTAGGCACAGAATCCTATGCCTTGGTCTTGGTCAATGCAATACGGAATTGGGCTTGGGCTGATCTTCTTTTGACTTGGGTTGATATTTCCTTTTGAGTTTCAAAGCCAAAGTCCAAGATAAATCCAATTGAGGAAGGATGTAGCGGAATCGTAATCAAATCGTGAACTGGCTATCATCAATTCCTTGAAAACTCGTATCCTAGTGCCTTTGCTCCATAAAGTAGGAAAATATAGCAAAACCGCTTCATTTCCTATAAAACGAGTCAAAACACGCAAAACAACTAGAATAGCAATATTAGCTCGTTAATCACTTAACAAAGTGCATAAATTGTATGGAAATCGAGCTAAAACGGGGGATAAATCAGTACAAAATATCACTTATCAGTCCACTCATGTGGGGACCGCATTCTCCATCGTGAACTTCTTCCATTACTTTTTGTGCCTCTGAACGATCAAGGCAACGCAAGATGATATTAAGAGGTGTTTTTTTGTACAATTCTCCTTGCATGAGGAGGTATTGAGAGGCTAATAGGGGTATGGAGCATTGTCCCCTCTTATCAATTTCTGGTGGGTATGTACCATTGAGTTTGAAGTCTAGAATGGCCTGGAACCAGGGTTCCTCTGGGCTTTCTTCTTCATCTGTAAGTTGGTGCACATAGGCCAGTTCTGGTCGTCTTTCGATGCAAAAAGGCATTTCGATCATGTTTTCTGGCATATTGATCATGGCCGCAAGTTTCGCAAAATCTTCTACAAACTGATTCTCTTCTCGAGGTAGATGTAGATAAGTGATTGATCAAAGAACTGGGCGACTTGATCTACCCTAGCCTGATAGGGTGCTAGACTTTCACTTCGAATCTTCCAGGATCCTGTAACTTGGTTGATGATCAAGGAGGAGCCTTTATGAACTCGAAGATTTTTAATGCCTAAACTAACTGCTGTTTGTAGACCAATGAGGGAAGCTTCATATTCTGCTGCGTTATTTGTCATCTCGAAGTCGAGTTTGACAGATAGCATGGTATGCTCACCTTCAGGAGAAATGAGCAATACTCCCACTCCAAATCCTCTTAAATTTGATGCACCATCAAAATAAACGTCCCAGGAGTCGACACAAGTCTGTAGTATGTCTTCGTCTCGAAATAACCACATGTCTACTACCTGAGCATCGTTGATAGGATTATGTGCGAAAGACTCAGCAACAGCGCGTCCCTTGATGACTTGCAGAGGAATATATTTGAGATCTAACTCTGAGAGCATTAAGGTCCATCTTGCCAAACGTCCGTTGAGGATAGGTTTCTCGAAAAGGTATTTGATGGGGTCTATTTTGGAGTACACCTTAACGGAGTAGCAAAGCATGTAGTGGTGTAGCTTCTTTGTTGTCCACACAAGAGTGAGGCACGTCTTTGCAAGAGTTGTGTATTTGCCCTCATATTCTAAGAACTTCTTACTAAGGTAGTAGACAACTCTTTCTTCTTTTCCAACAGTCTGAGCGAGCATAGCCCCCATGGTTGTTTCTGTGACTGTGAGATATAAACCAAAAGGTTGATCTCGTTGAGGTGGCATTAACACTGGTGGTTTAGCCAATATCTCCTTAATCCTGTCAAATGCCTTTTGACAGTCGTCATCCCATATAGTATGATCTGTTTTCTTTAGCTTTTTGTAAATAGGTTCGCAGATCATAGTGAGTTTCGATATGAACCGGCTCACGTACTGTACCTTGCCCAAGAATCCTATAACCTCCTTCTCTGTTTGGGTTGCGGCATTTCGATTAAGGCTTTGATCTTGGATGGATCAATTTCTATTCCCCTCTGGCTGACGATATATCCCAGAAGTTTGCCTGATATTACTCCAAATGCGCATTTCTGAGGATTGAGTCTCATGTTGTACTTGCGCAACCTGAGAAAGAATTTGCGAAGGTTGTCGATGTGTCCCTTCCTGTCTTTGGATTTGTCAATCATATCATCTACGTACACCTCTACTTCTTTATGCATCATGTCATGTAACAACGTGATCGCGGTACGTTTATATGGTGGCTCCGGCATTAATTTGCCCAAATGGCAGAACTCGGTAGCAATATGTGCCCTATTGAGTGAAGAAAGTTGTTTTATGCATATATGCTTCGGCCATTTTGATCTGATTATACTCGGCATACCCATCCATGAAGGATAAAAACATGTGATCTGCTGTATTATCTACCAATATGTCGATATGTGGTAGGGGAAAATCGTCCTTAGGTATCGCTTTGTTCAAGTCTCTGAAATAAACACAAACCTGGATTCGCCCATCCTTTTTGGGTACGGGAACTACGTTAGTCACCCAGTCATAGTACTCAAAAACTTTGATGAACCTGGCTTTGAATGGCTTATCGACCTCTTCTTTGATATTAAGAGCCCATTCAGTCGTCATTCGACAAAGCTTCTATTTTACGGGTTTGAAACCTGGTTTGATTGGAATTCGGTGCTCTGCAGTATCTCTATCGATCTCTGGCATGTCTTTGTAAGACCAAGCAAAGACGTCTTTTAACTCGTGTAGGAGGTCTACGAAACAGGCCCTTTCGGTCGGGTCGTCCATATCCTAAGTTCTCGAGGTTCTAGTTCAGTTCCTACGTCGATGGGTTCGATACTTTCTATAACTAGAGCCCCTTTCCCCTCTTGTAGTATTTCCTTAATTATGTAGAGAGGTAATTATGGGTCAGGCTCATCCTCATTATCATCATAAATAGAATTGCATTCAGAAAAACACAAGGAGTAAGAAGAATCTGATTTATTCATATTAAATTTTGAAAATAGCTGAAACAAAGAGGCCATTTGTTTAGTAGTCAGTGGCGGTAATGGAACAGCTACTCGGACAATTCTTAAGCTGCTATTATTATTCGATGCTATGTTAGGAGAAGTAAAGGGATCAGGGGTGACGGCAGGAGGAGACTCTCTAGGAACTTTGCTAGACTCAGACTCCGACTCCGACTCCGACTCTGACTCGAATTCGTTGTCTTATGGTTCTCCTTTGAACATCTCTCCTTCTCCTCTAGTGACTTTGAAGAGCTTTCCTTGATTGTTAGTCCACTTGATCGACTTTCTCCATCCTTTTGGCTGACTTGAGCTTACAACACCAAAATGTGTCATGTTTAGTAGTGTTTATTAGGTTCATTTAATATACTTTTTACGGGTCGTTAGCATCATTTTATGCTAACCTTAGTCCTTGTAATTATGTTGTTATTTAGTATTTTTAAGTCAAATTTTAGAGTCAAGCCCGGAAGTCAACAAAAGTCAAAGTCAAACCCGAGACCCGAGACCCAAACCCGACAATTGGAGTGGGCTAGGAGCAAATTATCAATGCAAGAAGAGCTAGTCCAAAGGGTCAATGGAAGTCAAGGCGAGACTAGCATTCAAAGGGGTCAACGAAAGTCAAGACGAGCGTTGAAGAGTAAAAATTGGCAGCGCCAGTGAACGCTGCCGGCGTCCCACGACGCTGCCCGTGTCCTGGCCTGAGACAGGTGTTCCTTCATTCTCCGTCTTGTCATTTTGAGGCCCATTTCTCAAGGCCCTAGGTTTCCGGAGCCAAGGGTATAAAAGAGCCAGATTGTAGAGAGAGAAGGCATGCAACATTCCACAACAAAACACATTAGAATTCTCTCAATTTTTGTTCTTCATTTTTGGCTTGTAATTTGGTTGAACTTTATTTTGGGTTGTAATACTTGGATTATGGGTAGCTAATCTTCCATTTCTTAGTGTAATTGGAACAAGTTCTCTCCTTTTAGCATTGTAAGACTTTTTGAACCTCTTCTTCTCTATTTAATACCATTTTATCATGTTTAAATTCCATTGTTGAATGAATTATTGTGACACCCTCAAATTTGCGGAAAGAAAAATAATAATTTAAATACATAACGAAGGGTGTCATAAATAAAAAGGGTCATTACAAAACGGAAATAATATTATACATAAGAATTATACAAGACGGGAGACATATGTCCCGTATAAATACGGAAATAAAGAGTGTATAATAATATACAATCTAAGAACCGAATATAGGTCCAAGGTAATACTTCGCTCGCTAGCTCGTCAATGTACCCAATGTATGCATTCACCACCTGTTCGACCGCATTAAATATAAACACGGAAGCCACAGTCAGTGGGGAGTAACTCCGAGTTCTCCCAGCCACGAAATGTCGAGTTTAATAAAACATGAATAACATAAAAGCAATGTATATGGACAATACAAAACTTTAACATATATGATATGCTTTTCATGTTATGAAACAGATAACTAACAAATAACCTAGCATGTGAAAGCTATCATGTGAAACCGATAATAAACTATAACTCGAGGTAGGGAAGCTGGTATGCTAGCTCAGAGGTTCCTCTCAGAAACATGGCCGTGATACACTCAAACCCTAATCAACACGTAATCATGTGAATCAGTTAACAATCGGTAATCCAAACTCTATCAACCTTAGCCGGCTTGCATCTCACCTTCTAAGATTCATAGAATCATACAAACATGAAAGACCAATACTTCTACAAACAGGCATAAGTTCTTAGGCACAGTCAATAGAAGACTTCTGTAACTCGAGTCTATACCACGAGGTAGGATATACTTAAATATTTAGGCTCAGCGGTCACTCCGGTAACATGGCCCAAATACCAAGCACACATCTAGGCTCAGCGGTTACACTAATAACATGGCCCAGATCCAAAGCACATATCTTAGCTCAGAGGTTCCTCTCAGAAACATGTCCAAGATACGACTCAACCCTAAACCTAGACTGCGCAGACCCAGAGAAATGCGAAGATCCATCGCATCCAAGACCCATGATACAATCACATGAGTACACCCTAAGAAGATCCATCAAAGGGGTTGGCTAGTACTTAAACTTGCTCCATTTCCAAATTGGAAACAATGCAGCCATACCCCGACTTGGATATAAACCCATCCAAGCCGGGACACAGAAGCTATCAAGGCCGCAAACTCCATATTCTCTCGTTAAAGATAGTACGGCCTTATCAATGTCATGGTCCAAGATACTCTTTAGAATTAGAATGGTCAAGACGCATATACTCCTAATTCTCTATGTACTTACGCAACACGACACCAACCATATTAATTAAACAGTCACGGGAAAACATCCTATCATGTGACTAATTGCATATACTCATATTCAAATATCCTATCGCGCTCTCTACTAAGGCGCATTCTTCATTCATTTCAAACCTTACCTGAAGACAATCCCGCGACCCGAGTCCCGCGACGGGTCATCAGTCACCGGGCTGACTAGATCTTAGTTTGACCAAAACCCGTTTGGTCAAACCGGCTAGAAACAGAGTCTTAGCCCTCGAGGCTTGAACATACGAATATCACATTCATATCATGTTATTTCATTCTATTTCTAACATGTGAATTATTAAAATCATACGAAAACCCGTTTAACTTAACGGATATCAATTTAAACTACCATATCGTATTATAATTTCTAACATGTGAGAAATAGTAATTTTATAAAAAACCTTTTTAATTAAATATTTTACTTATTAATATTTCTCACTTGCTAATTATTACAAAACGCGATAAAAATAACGATAACTCAAAAACCGTCACAAGTCCCAAGGTGGGACCCACGGCTGATTTTGGGCCAACTTGACACGGGCCTGGACTGGGCCCCACGGCCTGTTTTGGGCTGTTTTGGCTTTTTATCAACTTTACTAAAAACCGTTTCTAATTATTTCCCGCATGCTTAACATAATTAAAACCCGTCAAAACAACAACATAACAATCAAACATCGACACAACCCAAAGACCAAAACCCGAACCCACCATGGACCAACCCAGACCGAGTCTGAACCGGCCTGGACCGGCCTGGTTTGGACCGGTTTCCAGCCCCAAAACAGCCACCCTACACGGTTTTCCCCAACCACAAACACCAAATTATTTCCAACAGGCTTTTAATTAACAACATCCATTTTAAACATCCAATTCATCCATCATGCATACAAAAATCATGATTTTGAAGAAACCATAAAAATTTGTCAAGAACACTAACATGTTTATAAATTCATACAACATAATAAAATCAACAACTTATCATGTTACTACTAAAAATCCATAAATCATAATAACAAGCATAAAAACAAAAGATGAACCAAAAATAAAAGAAACAAAAACTATGTAACATATATTCGTCGAGTAACTCGGAATCGTTACCTTAGCTAGTAA
>JAIUZE010018512.1:0-16872 GCA_022085475.1 Heliosperma pusillum
GACAAGTGGAGACTGTTTGGTGTAGGTGTCCGCCACAAAGTGCGCCACGTAATATCTTTTGATGGAATATAATTGGATATTTATTGACTATATATATGATTAGTCAGTTAATTAACGTAAATCAATAACGGTTGGCTGACTAGAGTTTGACGTTATTGTCGTTTGACGGCGGTGATCAACTGATCCCTTTCGGTCACACCTAAAGGATGAAATCCAAATAGTAACTAATTATTTGTATACGATACAGTTAATTAGTACATTACATATAGTCGATATGTACGAGAGTTAATTGTTAGAAATTGAGTTAAGAACTCAAATTCGATTAAACTTATTTTTCAATTATGCGATAATTGACTAATAAATTTATATCTTATTTTAATACGATTAAATAAGATTTAACTTAGTAATTAATCGTTAAATTACTAAATTAGTTGAGGTTTTGAGATAGAGGTAATTAATTAATTATATTTACAAGGAGTTGTAAAAATAAATTAACTAAGCATTGTGGGACCCATTATATATTGATATAATGGTAAAATATTACTTAAAATGTTAAGTACATATTATTTATTTAATTGAGTCATATAATTGTTATATGATCAAATTAACACTTAATTATACAATATAATTAACCATATGATCAATAAGTATTTGTAAGACAAATATCAAAAATCAAAATGGACCAAACTAAGGCCATTGTGGCCGGTTGGCTAGTAGTTACATGGTGATGATTTTGGTCTTATTTTTACTCTTTAGTTACTTTATGAAAGTGACATAACAAGTAGTAAACAATCATCACTTGTTCTACAACACTCCACTCTAATGCATGTGATCAAATGAACAAAATAAGAGTCCTTATTTGGACAATATGGACCGGCCAAAAGGCCTATATAATGAGCATTTTGTGTTCATTTTATACTTACTTCATTTTGTGCTTTGTTTTCTTACTTCTCTCAAAACCTCATATTCTTACTAAAACTCTCAAACACTAATATTTACTAAGTATTACTAGTGTAGTAATATAGTCATAATATTAGTATAATAATATCTATCTTATTATCTAGTTAATAATAAGGGTAGATTATTTGGGTTAATCTTGGTGCAACTTAGAGGAGATCTTCTATTTTGGGGATTATTTGTATTCTTCCATATTATTAGCTCAAGAACAACAAGAAGGAGTTCTTGTTGTGCCCTTATATTTTCCATATCAATGTGAGGAAATTTCTTCTCTTATATAAATGTCTTTATATTTGCATGCATGTTACATAGATCATTATAAACTAAATTAAAAAGTAATTTAGTAAATAATTAGAGGAGTCTAGTAAAAAGTAATTTAGTAAATAATTAGAGGAGTCTAATTTCGTGATTTTGGGGATTAATTTGCTATTTATTTTGATTTTTGGCGTTTAAACCGAGTTAACATGCATTTTATTAGTTAAAAGTTAACTAAAAATAGTTACATGTTGATTCTGGCCATGAAATTTTAATATGATCTCACATGCATTTCGTACATATTTTATGTAAAATTTCGTGACTTTTACTTATGTATTGCATGTTCATTGATTTTTATACAATAAAAGTCGATAATATGAGATTATAATGTTCATAAAATTGAAAAATCCTTTTCTGGTCTTGAAATTTTTTTTTACATTTAACATTCTTATTTTGATACTCTTGGTGAAATTTCATAATTTGTTTCACTGTTTTACTATATCTAATGTTTTTATTTGATAAAACCATTAAATACAAAGCTATTTGTTCATAAAATTAATTTAAATTTTTTGAGCAAATATTTTTTATTTTTATAGTTCCTGGAAATTTTACAGAATGTACAAAATTTATGGTTTTAAATTTTATGATGTTTATATTTTATTTTGGTTTTATTTCATAATTGTTATGAAATAAACCGTAATATTTAGCAAATGAAATCAAATCGATCTAATTAATGACCAACAAAATTAGTAGTGACTAATTTTGAGTTCTAAATTAGTTTATTTAATTAGTTTTAATTTAAATGCGATTTAAATGTTGATAGTGATTTTTAATGGTTAAAAATCAATAAATCCCGGAAAAATCAAGCTACTATGAGCATGAATGAAATGTAGGACGATTTTGGCATGAATTTTGCAGCAATTTATTTTATTTATGTTTGAATGAATGAATGTCATTTATTTAATAATTTATGCAAAGTTTGTACCTAGTATGGCCTAGTTATTTTTAATCGTTATTACCCGTAATGTAAGGGAATAACGGTTTGGTTGTAATTTTATTGCGATCTCGTATCGCCGGTGCAACAGGAGTATGTGACCAAGCCAAGACACGAGCCATGACACGAGCTCAAGACAAGACACAAACTCAAGACAAGACTCAACATCAAAACAACAACATCCATTCAGACAACACCATGACCAGCTATGTCAATGTTCTATTCAGTCCAAGCCACAACCACTTCAAGCCTGCTAAGACAACACCACCACAACCAGAACAAAGCCTAGCCATCCACTTCCCAAGGCTAAGCCACAACAAAGCTCAGCCAACAGCCCAACAAACCCAACACAACAAAAACAGCCCCCAGCCAAAAACAGCCTATCACAGCCTTTCTAAACAAGGTCCATGGGCCCCACACAATCAAACAAGCCTAACCAACCCTCAAACCTATGTCTTGGGAAGGTGCCTCTACAACTTTCCCCAGGACTTCCCTCCCCAGAAACAAACACACAAAGAGTTAGCTTAGGGACAACTTCAGACTGTCCAGATTTCAGCCTTTTTGCAGTAGTTAACATGTCACTATCAAACTTTCCTTTTATGATCAAACAAACTCGAGGGCCTTTTAGAAGGACCTTTGGCATCCATCCCACTTCAGTTGAGCTCAAGAATCAAGCTCAGAAGTCCACCCCTCCACCAGTTTCAACCCCAACAAACCCATTAAGGCAGATTGTCCTATTAGAATTACTTTTCTGCTTTATCTACTTTATGTCAGTTTCCTGCAAGTTTGTAGCTGTTATTTTGTTTCATGTTGTAAGCCTTTGTGGCCCTAGATATCTCCTAACGTCTGAGTTGTATCCTTGTTGCCTATATAAGGCCTTTACCTAATGAAATGCAAATCAGATTTGAAGTAAAACATAAAACTGAAACCTTGTTTCTGTTGCATCTCTTGGCTGTGTGCTTGAGACAACTTCCTTTGCTTTGTGCTTGGAAGTGAGCTTGGGTCCTTAGCTGTGTGCTGGGATCAAAGTTCAACCCTCAATCATTGGCTTTGTGCTTTGGTTAAGGTCCTATCTTAGTTCTTTGTCAATTAGTCCAAACAGAAACAGAGTATTTGCAAAGTGTCTGAACTTCAATCAAATTGTCATTGTTTAGTTGTCTTTCTGAATAGTTTCAGTGCAAATTGGTTATCAGAGCTTTGGTTTGTGAGTTCATCTACCTAACTACATTAAAAACACAAAATACAACCATGAGTGAAGAGAGAATCACAGGTCTTGAAAACACAGTTCAAGATCTTGTCAGAACTGTAATGGAGGTCTCTAGATCTGTCAATGAACTCCTTGAGGGCCAACAGAACAATGATACAAGGGGAGGCAGAGGTCGAGGAAGAGGAGCACCTTTCCCACAAGGTGGAGTAAGGAGGAGACAACCTGTAGATCAGTTTGAAATGTCAGATTCAGATGGCTCAGATCACAATCTTCTCAGACACCAAGACAAAGATATCAAGGTAGAGATTCCTGACTTTCTAGGTAGCTTGAACCCTGATGATTTCTTAGATTGGCTAAGGTCTGTAGAAAGAGTCTTTGAGTTTAAAGGATACACTGATAGAAAGGCTTTTAAGGTTGCTATCATGAAACTAAAAGGCTATGCCTCACTGTGGTATGAAAACATGAAAACCTTGAGGGTTAGGGAAGGGAAAGAACCTGTAAAGTCATGGCTCAAACTGAAAAAGAAAATGAGAGCTAAGTTTGTCTCTAGGGACTACACTCAAGACATGTTCATTAAGCTTACTCACCTAAAGCAAGACCAAAGACCTTTAGAGTCCTACCTAAGAGACTTTGAACAACTCACTTTGCAATGTGAGGTTGTTGAGAAATCTGAACAAAAGATAGCAAGGTTCTTAGAAGGGTTGGATGAAAGGATAGCTAGTAAAGTCAGGTTACAAAACATATACTCCTTTGAGGAAGCTGTCAACTTGTCTTTAAGGGTAGAAAAATTGGGAAAAGGAAAGGCCAGTGCTTCTAAGACACCTTCCAGAACCCCCACCTTCAAACCTTTTGTAGGAGTTAAGATAGGAGAACCTGTGGTTCCTGTTAAGACTCCTTTCAACCTTGATAAAGGCAAGGCTGTTGAGGCAGGCCAAAGGAAGACTACCCCTCTCAAAAAGTGCTTTCAATGTCAAGGGTATGGACATTTTGCTAGAGAATGTCCATCTAAAAGGGCTCTGAGTACCCTAGAAGTAATCCATTGGGGAGATGATGAAGTGTTGGTCTGTGATGAAGAGATGGAAGAGCCTGAGGTAGAGGCTAGTGAGGAGTTGATAGAGCCTGATGCAGGGTTAAGTTTGGTAACATGGAGGGTAATGCATACTCAACCACAACCTTTGGAAGAGGACCAAAGACACCAGATCTTTAGGACCAGATGTACCATCAAGGGTAGAGTATGTAACCTCATTATTGATGGGGGAAGCTGCACTAATGTGGCCTCCAAAACACTGATAGACAAGCTAGCTCTACCCACCAAAGACCACCCCCTACCTTACAAACTCAGATGGCTAAACAAAGGGGCTGAGATCAAGGTGGATAAACAATGTGTTATACCTTTCTCAATTGGTAAAGGGTATGTGGATGAGAGTCTTTGTGATGTTCTACCTATGGATGCATGTCACCTTCTGCTTGGGAGACCATGGGAGTTTGATAGGGATGCCATACACCATGGGAGAGACAACACCTACACCTTCAAGTATGGGAAGAAGAAGATCACCCTAGCACCTTTACCACCTGCTTTAAAGATCAACCCAAACCCCATGACTGAGGCTTCCAAAGAAGTCATGTTGATAAGTGAATCAGAAATAGCACAAGAGCTAAGTGAGCTATAACCTGTATACATATTGCTAGTCAAGGAGACTGGGATGAGTATCATTGATATCCCTGAAGAGGTCAAATCTATCCTAGAAAGTTATGGTGATGTCTTCCCTACTGAGCTTCCTAGTGGACTGCCACCACTTAGAGGGATAGAGCACCACATTGACCTAGTGCCTGGAGCTATCTTACCCAACAAGCCAGCCTACAGGAGTGACCCTAAGGCTACACAAGAGCTCCAACTTCAAGTAGGTGAACTACTCAACAAGGGCTATGTCAGAGAGTCCCTCAGTCCTTGTGCTGTACCAGCCTTGCTTGTGCCAAAGAAGGATGGGACTTGGCGTATGTGTATTGATAGTAGGGCCATCAACAACATTACCATCAAGTATAGGTTTCCCATACCTAGACTTAATGATATTCTGGATGAGCTAAGTGGGGCTCAAGTGTTCACTAAGATTGATCTGAGGCAGGGCTACCACCAAGTGAGGATAAGAGCAGGGGATGAATGGAAGACAGCTTTCAAGACTAAACATGGGCTCTATGAATGGTTGGTGATGCCTTTTGGGTTGTCTAATGCCCCTAGCACCTTCATGAGGTTGATGACAGAAGTCCTAAGGCCTTACTTAGGCAAGTGTGTAGTGGTTTACTTTGATGATATTCTTATTTACAGTTCAACAAAGGGAGAACATTTGCAACATCTGAAGATGTTGTTTGAGGTCCTAAGAGAAAACAAGTTGTATGGCAAGCTAGAGAAGTGCACCTTCATGCAGCCTGAGGTTTACTTCCTTGGGTTCATCATCTCTAAGAAAGGGGTAGCAGTTGATCCTGAGAAAGTGCAAGCAATCAAGGAATGGCCCATTCCCCAAACTGTTACTGATGTAAGAAGTTTCCATGGGTTGGCATCTTTCTATAGGAGGTTCATACAAGGGTTTAGTTCAATCATGGCCCCTATTACTGAGTGCATGAAGAAGGGAGAGTTCAAGTGGAATGAGAAGGCTGAAAGGTCCTTCAATCTGATCAAAGAGCTATTGTGTAAGTCTCCCATATTGGTTCTACCAGACTTTAACAAACTCTTTGAGGTAGAGTGTGATGCCAGTGGTCTTGGCATAGGAGCTGTGCTTACTCAAGAAAAGAAACCTGTGGCATACTTTAGTGAGAAGCTAAATGGGGCCAAGCTTAACTATTCCACATATGACAAGGAATTCTATGCCATTGTGAGGGCATTGAATCATTGGGGACACTACTTGAAGCCTAAGCCTTTTGTGCTTCATTCTGATCATGAGGCTCTCAAATACATCAATGGACAACACAAACTCAACCCCAGGCATGCCAAATGGGTAGAGTTCTTGCAATCCTTCTCATTCTCCAGCAAGTATATAGAAGGTAAGAACAATGTTGTAGCTGATGCATTGTCTAGAAGGTCTGTAATGTTGACCTTCATGGAGCAAAGGGTGTTGGGGTTTGAATTTATGAAAGAGCTCTATCAAGAGGACCCAGACTTCAAGCATGAATGGGAGGTACACCAAGAAGGGCAAGTCAAGAAAGGGAGCAAGTACACAGCTCAAGAAGGATACTTATTCTATGGAAACAAACTGTGTGTGCCTAAGGGACCTTATAGGGGACTACTGGTCAAAGAGGTTCACTCCAATGGCCTTGCTGGTCACTTTGGGGTACAGAAGACCTATGATATCTTACAAGATCAGTTCTATTGGCCTAAGATGCTCAGTGATGTGCAAGATGCCCTCAAGAGATGCAGATCTTGTCAAATAGCCAAGGCACATTTTCAAGCAGGCCCTTACACACCACTTCCAGTACCCAACAAGCCATGGGAAGATCTCAGTATGGACTTCATTGTAGCCTTACCTAGAACTCAAAGGGGAAAGGATTCAATCATGGTGGTCGTAGATAGATTCAGCAAGATGGCACATTTCATTGCTTGCAAGAAGACTGAGGATGCATTGGGGGTAGCTGAACTATACTTTAGGGAGGTTGTCAAGTTACATGGGGTCCCTAGAAGCATTGTCTCAGATAGAGACACCAAGTTCATGAGCCACTTCTGGAGAACCTTGTGGAGGCTATTGAAGACCAGGTTAATGTTTAGTACTTCTCACCATCCCCAAACTGATGGGCAGACAGAAGTCACTAACAGGACACTAGGAAAGATCTTAAGGAGTATTGTTTCTAAGTCATTGAAAGATGGGGATCTCAGGCTAGCACAAGCTGAGTTTGCCTTCAACAGAGCCCCCTCCAGCAGCACAGGTAAAAGTCCTTTTGAAACAGTTTATGGTACTAATCCTCTCATGCCTATAGACCTAGCACCAGTCAAAGGAAACAAGACAAGCTATGATGCAAAGAAAAGAGTTGAGCAAATGATACAGATTCATGAGCAAGTCAAGAAGCAGATTGAAAGGTCCAATGAGTTGTACAAAGCTAGGTCCAAGGGGCCTAAGAAAGCAAGGGAATTAAAGGCAGGGGATCTTGTATGGTTGCATTTAAGAAAAGAGAGATTTCCAGACAAGAGGAGAAACAAGCTCATGCCAAGAGCTGATGGACCATTGGAGATATTGGAGAAGATAGGCACAAATGCTTACAAGGTGGATCTACCAGGAAGCTATGGTGTACATGGTACTTTCAATGTTGGAGACCTGAGTCCCTACCATGGTGAATCAGATGATGAAGGTGAGGAAGATTTGAGGGCAAATCCTTTTCAAGAAAGAGAGGTTGCAACAGGAGTATGTGACCAAGCCAAGACACGAGCCATGACACGAGCTCAAGACAAGACACAAACTCAAGACAAGACTCAACATCAAAACAACAACATCCATTCAGACAACACCATGACCAGCTATGACAATTTTCTATTCAGTCCAAGCCACAACCACTTCAAGCCTGCTAAGACAACACCACCACAACCAGAACAAAGCCTAGCCATCCACTTCCCAAGACTAGGCCACAACAAAGCTCAGCCAACAGCCCAACAAACCCAACACAACAAAAACAGCCCCCAGCCAAAACAGCCTATCACTGCTTTTCTAAACAAGGTCCATGGGGCCCCACACAATCAAACAAGCCTAACCAACCCCCCAAACCTATGTCTTGGGAAGGTCCCCTACAACTTTCCCCAGGACTTCCCTCCCAAGAAACAAACACACAAAGAGTTAGCTTAGGGACAACTTCAGACTGTCCAGATTTCAGCCTTTTTGCAGTAGTTAACATGTCACTATCAAACTTTCCTTTTATGATCAAACAAACTCGAGGGCCTTTTAGAAGGACCTTTGGCATCCATCACACTTCAGTTGAGCTCAAGAATCAAGCTCAGAAGTCCACCCCTCCACCAGTTTCAACCCCAACAAACCCATTAAGGCAGATTGTCCTATTAGAATTACTTTTCTGCTTTATCTACTTTATGTCAGTTTTCCGGCAAGTTTGTAGCTGTTATTTTGTTTCATGTTGTAAGCCTTTGTGGCCCTAGATATCTCCTAACGTCTGAGTTGTATCCTTGTTGCCTATATAAGGCCTTTACCTAATGAAATGCAAACCAGATTTGAAGTAAAACATAAAACTGAAACTTTGTTTCTGTTGCATCTCTTGGCTGTGTGCTTGAGACAACTTCCTTTGCTTTGTGCTTGGAAGTGAGCTTGGGTCCTTAGCTGTGTGTTGGGATCAAAGTTCAACCCTCAATCATTGGCTTTGTGCTTTGGTTAAGGTCCTATCTTAGTTCTTTGTCAATTAGTCCAAACAGAAACAGAGTATTTGCAAAGTGTCTGAACTTCAATCAAATTGTCATTGTTTAGTTGTCTTTCTGAATAGTTTCAGTGCAGCCGGTTTGTATAATTTAATAATTTTATTTTATAGAATAAATGTATAATAGGAATTTGTATATTTGTATATTTGTAATTATTTTTAAGAAGACCGGTGACTCCCTCAAGACGGTGCCATTTTGGAAGGTGTTCCAAGTGAAGAGGCAAGGGACCAAGTAGTTGGTTTCCGAATTTGTAACTATCTAGTTAATTATGATTAGCTAGGTGGCCATACTAGGATTTTATTGTTGCTTGGTTGCTTGCTTTATTTCCGCTCATGCCAAAATCGTCACACATGCATTTTATTTACCGTTATTGTCAATTCAACGTTATTCACAATTCACCGACTTAGTTCACTTATAGGAATTAATAACTAAATTGACAAGATCTCTCACATGTTTAAAAAAAATTGAGATTAGTCTTACCAATTAATAACACCTATGAATCCCGTGTTCATTAGGGCTACCACGCTCGTGGGTCCCTTTTTACCTCGGGTAAGTAGGGTGATACGATCACAAGCTAAAATTGGATTGGACTCAACGAGATAAACGTTATCTTGGGACTAGGAGATGGATTTAATTGAAATCCGTCAACCAAGAGTTCTAAGGGTAGAATTAGTCAAGTAACGACTTACCATTTCTAGATAAAAGTAGCATGCGATGACTATTTTTATTTATAGATGGGTCTTGGAATCATTTATATAATTTAGTGAGAGGTCATTATATGAATGCTTAACTTGTTAAAATGTTTTTCAAGTAACTTAACAATGAATGTTTATATATTTCTTTTTGTTGTAGTTACCATATTCGCATAATGTCAACATCATCAAACGTTGCAACCTTGGGTAGAGACTCATGTGTTGAGGTCCGTCATGGACAAGTGTATCCTTAAGGATGACGGAAGTAACTTCGTTAATGGAATCAAGATCAAGAGCGCCGCGTTATCCGGTAAAGTGCTTCGCTACTTGGTCGAAGAGCCCCCCACCGAACCCGCGCCTAGATCGTCCGCGGTGGTTCGGGCCGAATATGACCTTTATTTAAAGGTTGCTAATGACGTCAAGAATGTCTTGATTTGGTCAATCTCACCCAAACTCAAACTCCAATTGATTTCTCTCAATGCATATGCAATATTCACGAGGATCACTTCGATGTTTTCGCAAGCCCCTCAAATTCTCCAATATGAGGCAATTACGAAATTCTTTGACACTAAGCTACAAAGGGGCCAAAAGGTTGGCCCACACGTGCTCAAAATGGTTGAGCACGCGGACACCTTAGAGCGTCTAGGGTGCAAAATTCCAAAGAATTTGGTGGTGGGTAAAATCCTTCATTCACTCTCACCTAAGTTCACCCAATTTAGGGTGAACTATAACATGAATGGCATGGACAAGAGTTTCCATGAACTCCATGCACTCCTCACCCAAGCTGAGAGAGACATGGAGGCTAGTGGGAGTGAACCCAAGGATGTTCTTTCCATGAAAATGAAGAACATGAACCTTGGGGTGAGGAAGGACAAGGGAAAGGGTAAGACTCTTTTCAAGAAATCCGGCAAGGGAAAGTGCCAAGGTCTTTTATAAGGCCAAGCCCAAGGTCAACAAACACGCGGAGGCGGATTGCTATTATTGTAATGGCAAAGGGCATTGGAAACGCAATTGCCCCAAGTACTTGAAAGACAAGAAAGACGGTTGTGTGACAACGTCAGGTAAAATTCTTTCATCACTCTATATGATAGATATTAACTTTGCTAGTACCTCTTCTTGGGTATTTGATACCGGTTGTGGTTCTCACCTTTGTAACATGTACAGGGGCTGAGGGACGTGCAAGCACTAGCCAAGGGTGACGTGGACCTACGCAAGGGAAATGGAGCTAAGGTAGCCGCAGTTTCCGTGGGCACCTACGTTCTTCTTTTGCCTAATGGTTTAGAGTTGTATTTAAATAATTGCTATTATGTTCCAACTCTTACCAAGAACAGTATCTCCATTTCCGTGTTAGATATGGAAGGTTTTTCATTTTGTATTAAGAACAACTGTTGTTCTTTTGCTTTTAATGAAATGGTTTATGGCGAGGCCATTTCTATTGGAGGTATTTATGTTCTAGATATTGCAAAAGAGGTCTATCATGTAGTGCAACGAAAATACTCAGGAAAGTTGAGATTTATGTGGGTTTTAATGCTTGTAAGACACACACACAAATGAAGACACAAAGGACTTGAATTGGACTTGTTGTTGTGTTGAAAGTTTCTGAATTTGTAAGAAAATGAAGTAAGAACAAGATAGTACTCTTCCAAAGCACAAAGCCAATGGATAGAGGTTGTGATGAATGACTCCAGCAACTCAGCAAAGACTCAAACAACACTCTTCTAGCACTAAGCAAAGAAGGGACTCAAGCACATAGCCATGAGTTTAGAAATTGGAAACAAAGGTTTCAATTTTTCATTCATTCATCAAATCTGATTTCATTAGGTTACAAAGCAAGGCTTATATAGGCCAAGAGAGACACATCTAAGGGTCTCAAATGCATCATCTAATGTACAATAAGTCGTGGCCTTGGCCTTACACAAATCAGAATACTAACTAGGATACAAAAGCATAAAGTAATAAAGCATAAAGCATAAGACAGAAAACAGGCTGCTCCTCTTTGTCTTGTTGTGCAAGGTCAATTAAGATGTGTAAGACCTTGGAGCTTGGGCTTGGCAGCTACCATATTCAAGTACAAAGGGTTAGGATGTCTTTCAAGTCGTGCCCTTGTCTTGCCTAGCCAAATATAGCACCCAAAACAGCCTTGGTACAAGACAATGCTGAAATGTCCCTATCTGGACCCATTTGTTTGTTCTTAGCTAAACCTGCTCTTTTATTGTGAATTAGCAAAAACTTTCCTGGACTTTTATCTTCCTAAGACCCTAAAATAAGAGTATTAGGCCTTGGAACAACTTAATTCACAATAGGGGTTGCCTTGGACGAAGCTCTTTGATGTTGGACCTGAACCGGGTGAGATAGGACATGGACCCTTCTGATTGCATTTTGTAACACTCATAACTCTCTGCTCAGGATGAATTTGAAACCCCATGATAGCTCATTTGAAAGCTATGGATGTTAGCTTTCTCCTCCAAAAAGAATCACCCCTAAACATTCAGTAGATTTTGAGTTATGCAACTTTGAGTGCAGATTGGTCTTAATCACATACCCAACAGACTTGCCACTAACTATACCCGTTTTGCTCAGGCCATAACTTTCTCTTTAGGATGATGTAGGAGTACCCCAAGGCGCCATTTGAAAGCTAAATGAGTTATCTTTCCCGTCCATTTGGAATCACACAAATAGCATGCTCCAATCTTCAGTTATGATCCATTTGGCAAGAGGGGGTCAGACTGATCTCTACATTGCACTCTTATGTAGGGGATATCTTGTAGCAGCCATAACTCAAACCACGTACCTGCTATTGGGCTGATTCAAAATTCATTGTATATCCAAGACCATAAGCTTTCCAATGACTCAAGAATCAAAGGATTTGCACGAGTAGAACTTGAAATATGAAGCTTGAAAGTCAGGCCCGTACAATTGAAAGCTCAAGATGCTAATGTTGATCCCCTAAATTGCCTTCATTTGGGATGTGTACTTGGACATTCCCATGGACGGTTGTATTAGCACAAAAACGAGTGACAATGCAACAAGTTTTGTTGCAAACTCCCCTTCTTCAAAAGAATTTGTCCTCAAATTCTGTTGGATCAAAATCAAAAGACTTGTTGCCAAGGGTTATGTTCTCCTACTCTTCAAAAGATCAAGTACAACTTCAAAGATGGACTATCATGGCCTCCTCCCGGATCATAGACTAGAATGGTGAATGGCATGAGATATGTGGTACCATTCCCAAGTTCAGATTGCATACCCAACCAAGTATTGCTTGTTCCTCCGGGATCAAATGTGAGGTGTATGACATCCTCCCTAGACTTCACATCTACCCTCATTCTTCTTGTAGTATCATGAGCTTGTCTATCATTTGAGGATGGTGTTCCACCTGGATGAAATGTACTCATGACAAGCTTTGGACTCAACTTCGCATCAAGTATCCCAATACTTGTAGCACCGAAATCAGAATGTTCATATTTGCACCCCAAGCTTGGTTTGTTCTCATTGACTACTCTCCTAACATCCTTAGGTGACCAACACTCCTTAAGTGAAGCATAAGCAAGAAGCAAATCAGCCCCTAGGGTACCTCCTCTCACATTCAGCTCCTCTTGAGTAGATATCAAGTTATACAAAGGGTCACTCACATCAAAACAAGCATCATTCACATAGCACGCATCCAAAGAAGTGCTTATACAACAAGTAGAACACGAGAAAACTTCAAGTGGGCAGCTATTGTTTTTGTGCATTGGACTCATCATACACAACACCAAATGAACTAAAACTTGAGCAACATCAAGTAGTGAACCTCCCCTTGGTGTTCCACATAATCCCAACAAGTTCTCCCAAACAATTTGAACATTACTCATCTTAAAACACAAGAAGATCGTAGCTGGACAGTAGGGTTTAGATTGATCAATTTCATTCCTTAACATGTATGAGGTAGCACCCAAATGAGCAAGAATAACTTGCAACCTCATCAACATGTAAGAATGAAAGTGTGGAGATGCAAGAGCACAAGATATACCTCCCAAGATGAATGTTAAGAAGCAAGAATCATGGCTTGTGTAGGAGATCAGATTTGGCACTCTTGAGCATGGAACAACCCAATACACTCATTTTGCTTCACCCTTGATCGACTCCCAACAACTACCACCATTGAACATGACCATGGACTGTCCAAACTTCATGGTTTGAAGCTCAAGTAGTCCTTGGTCGACAATCACCTCTATAGGACCCAAATCAGTAGCTTGCTCATTGATGGCTCCACCAGAAAGAACAAGGCTATTCTCTTCTTCATTAGTAGGCTCATAGGTTGAGTTCAAGGAGGTTTTATTTTCAAAACATGGGTTCTTAATGATAGCACTACATGACCGTTTCACTTCAGCACATGTACTCATGACCTTTGGTTTAAGCTTAGACTTAGGACAAGCAACATCCAAGCATGACACAACAACCATTTGGCCTAACCTCTTATCTTTCCCAACTGTTTTGATGGCTTCTAAACTATCCCCTTTAGTTAAGACCTCATGATTTCTAGGCCTTACTAAGATCTTCTCAACATATAAGGCTAACTCAAGCAAATCATCATATGGATACAACACTTCTAAATCAATTCTCTTTGCAATTTCAGATTTCAAGCCATGGTAAAATTTGACTCCCTTTTGCACAACCTCATCATTCATATCACAAACAAAGCTTAACGCTTCAAACAACTTAGCATACTCATGAACACTCAAGGAATTTTGCTTAAGAGTCTTAAATTCAGTCCACAAACTATCCATGGTAGAACAAGGTAGAAACCTTAGTCTCATGTTCCTTTCAAGTTTATGCCATGACCTAATCATACCCTTCCCTTCATTCCTCCTTGAAATTATAAGGACCTTGTACCATAACAAAGCACTATCCTCTAAACAAGACACAACAAGTTCAAGCTTCCTTTTTTCAGAATAACACTTGTGCTTAAAGTAGCATTCAACATCATACAACCAAGACACAAATGCTCTACTGTTTTCACCATTAAAGGAAGGAAGTAATGGTGTTTTACCTTTTCTCCCAAGGGTAGGAGAGGGCTTAGAACACTCATGTGGCAGGTGGTACTTCCCTTGGTACAAATCAGGTGGTTTAGGCTCCCTTGGAACACCATAGTTGCTGGTTGTCTTCTTTGGAAGCACATCACCTTCATACCCTTTTGTAAGAGCTTGCAACTTCCATATAGCTTCTTCTAAGGACTTGGAGATGGAACCAAGGTCACAAGGCTTCATTCTTTGACATGGAACATAAGGCATAACAAACATTGCTACTGATTTACTCACACAAATCAGATTGCACTCCTCTCTTGAAAAAAGGTTGTTTTGTGTTTATAATGTAGGTAGGTGTAAGATGACTCTCAAACCAAAGCTCTGATAACCAATTGCAACGAAAATACTCAGGAAAGTAGAGATTTATGTAGGTTTTATTGCTTGTAAGACACACACACAAATGAAGACACAAAGGACTTGAATTGGACTTGTTGTTGTGTGGAAAGTTTCTGAATTTGTAAGAAAATGAAGTAAGAACAAGATAGTACTCTTCCAAAGCACAAAGCCAATGGATAGAGGTTGTGATGAATGACTCCAGCAACTCAGCAAAGACTCAAACAACACTCTTCTAGCACTAAGCAAAGAAGGGACTCAAGCACATAGCCATGAGTTTAGAAATTGGAAACAAAGGTTTCAATTTTTCATTCATTCATCAAATCTGCTTTCATTAGGTTACAAAGCAAGGCTTATATAGGCCAAGAGAGACACATCTAAGGGTCTCAAATGCATCATCTAATGTACAATAAGTCGTGGCCTTGGCCTTACACAAATCAGAATACTAACTAGGATACAAAAGCATAAAGTAATAAAGCATAAAGCATAAGACAGAAAACAGGCTGCTCCTCTTTGTCTTGTTGTGCAAGGTCAATTAAGATGTGTAAGACCTTGGAGCTTGGGCTTGGCAGCTACCATCTTCAAGTACAATGGGTTCGGATGACTTTCAAGTCGTGCCCTTGTCTTGCCTAGCCAAATATAGCACCCAAAACAGCCTTGGTACAAGACAATGCTGAAATGTCCCTATCTGGACCCATTTGTTTGTTCTTAGCTAAACCTGCTCTTTTATTGTGAATTAGCAAAAACTTTCCTGGACTTTTATCTTCCTAAGACCCTAAAATAAGAGTATTAGGCCTTGGAACAACTTAATTCACAATAGGGGTTGCCTTGGACGAATCTCTTTGATGTTGGACCTGAACCGGGTGAGATAGGACATGGACCCTTCTGATTGCATTTTGTAACACTCATAACTCTCTGCTCAGGATGAACTTGAAACCCCATGATAGCTCATTTGAAAGCTATGGATGTTAGCTTTCTCCTCCAAAACGAATCACCCCTAAACATTCAGTAGATTTTGAGTTATGCAACTTTAAGTGCAGATTGGTCTTAATCACATACCCAACAGACTTGCCACTAACTATACCCGTTTTGCTCAGGCCATAACTTTCTCTTTAGGATGATGTAGGAGTACCCCAAGGCGCCATTTGAAAGCTAAATGAGTTATCTTTCCCGTCCATTTGGAATCACACAAATAGCATGCTCCAATCTTCAGTTATGATCCATTTGGCAAGAGGGGGTCAGACTGATCTCTACATTGCACTCTTCTGTAGGGGATATCTTGTAGCAGCCATAACTCAAACTACGTACCTGGTATTGGGCTGATTCTAAATTCATTGTATACCCAAGATCATAAGCTTTCCAATGACTCAAGAATCAAAGGATTTGCACGAGTAGAACTTGAAATATGAAGCTTGAAAGGCAGGCCCGTACAATTGAAAGCTCAAGATGCTAATGTTGATCCCCTAAATTGCCTTCATTTGGGATGTGTACTTAGACATTCCCATGGACGGTTGTATTAGCACAAAAACGAGTGACAATGCAACAAGTTTTGTTGCAAACTCCCCTTCTTCAAAAGAATTTGTCCTCAAATTCTGTTGGATCAAAATCAAAAGACTTGTTGCCAAGGGTTGTGTTCTCCTACTCTTCAAAAGATCAAGTACAACTTCAAAGATGGACTATCATGGCCTCCTCCCGGATCATAGACTAGAATGGTGAATGACATGAGATATGTGGTACCATTCCCAAGTTCAGATTGCATACCCAACCAAGTATTGCTTGTTCCTCCGGGATCAAATGTGAGGTGTATGACATCCTCCCTAGACTTCACATCTACCCTCATTCTTCTTGTAGTATTATGAGCTTGTCTATCATTTGAGGATGGTGTTCCACCTGGATGAAATGTACTCATGACAAGCTTTGGACTCAACTTCGCATCAAGTATCCCAATACTTGTAGCACCGAAATCAGAATGT
>JAIUZE010018513.1:0-11618 GCA_022085475.1 Heliosperma pusillum
AATTTACTTTTATTCCCTCAAAGCTGCTTTTCTACATCACAACATCCCGTTACGCCCCTTACCCTTCGATCGGGGAAAAAAATCGTAACCTGCTCTCGGAGTGTTCGATTGGGGCCCGTTTTTTTTTCAAATTCATTAGCTCCTCGAGATCTACGCATCTGCATCATTAAGGTAAAAAAAAACCAAACGGGAACAGCTAACGTGAAAAATATCGAAAACTTTTAAAAAAGGGGTGCAACACGAGGCCTTCACAGGAGGTCACCCATCCTAGTACTACTCTCGCCCAAGCACGCTTAACTGCGGAGTTCTGATGGGATCCGGTGCATTAGTGCTGGTATGATCACACCCATACATTTCCACCACAAATTTACTTTTATTACCTCAAAGCATGCTTTTCTACATCACAACATCCCGTTACGTCCCCGTACCTTCGAGCGGTCGTAACCTGCTCTCGGAGTGTCCGATTGGGGCCCGTTTTTTTTTCAAATTTCTTAGCTCCTCGAGATCTACGCATCTGCATCATTAAGGTAAAAAAAAACAAACGGGAACAGCTAACGTGAAAAATATCGAAAACTTTTAAAAAAGGGGTGCAACACGAGGCCTTCCCAGGAGGTCACCCATCCTAGTACTACTCTCGCCCAAGCACGCTTAACTGCGGAGTTCTGATGGGATCCGGTGCATTAGTGCTGGTATTGCACTGAAACTATTCAGAAAAGACAACTAAACAATGACAAATTGAGCTAAGATCAAGACACTTGCAAGTACTCTGTTTCTGTTTGAATTGATTGTTAAAGAACAAGGATAGGACCTTAACCAAAGCACAAAGCCAATGGTTGAGGGTTGAACCTTGATCCCAGCACACAGCTAAGGACCCAAGCTCACTTCCAAGCACAAAGCAAAGGAAGTTGTCTCAAGCACACAGCCAAGAGATGCAACAGAAACAAGGTTTCAGTTTTAAGTTTTACTTCAAATCTGTCTTTCATTCATTAGGAAATGGCCTTATATAGGCAAGGAGATTACATCCTACTCGTTCAATACATCCTAGGGCCACAATTGGCTTGCAAAAGAAACAGAAATAACAGCTACATTGTTCAGAATTAAAGCAATAAAGTAGAAAAGCAGTCTAATGAGACAATCTGCCTTAATGGGGTTGTTTAGGTTGAAACTGGTGGAGGAGTGGACTTCCAGGCTTGAATCTTGAGCTCAACTGAAGTTGGATGAATGCCAAAGGGTCTGCTAAAAGATCCTCGAGCTTGTTTGTTCAAAATAGGAAAGTTTGATAGTGACATTTAAACTACTGCAAAAGGCTGAAATCCTGGACAGTTTGTAGTTGTCCCTAAGCTAACTTTTTGTGTGTTTGTTTCTGGGGGGGGAAGTCCTGGGGAAAGTTGTAGAGGACCTTCCCAAGACATAGGTTTGAGGGTTGGTTAGGCTTGTTTGATTGTGTGGGGCCCCATGGACCTTGTTTAGAAAGGCTGTGATAGGCTGTTTTTGGCTGGGGGCTGTTTTTGTTGTGTTGGGTTTGTTGGGCTGTTGGCTGAGCTTTGTTGTGGCTAGTCTTGGGAAGTGGATGGCTAGGCTTTGTTCTGGTTGTGGTGGTGTTGTCTTAGCAGGCTTGAAGTGGTTGTGGCTTGGACTGAATAGAACATTGTCATAGCTGGTCATGGTGTTGTCTGAATGTATGTTGTTGTTTTGATGTTGAGTCTTGTCTTGAGTTTGTGTCTTGTCTTGAGCTCGTGTCATGGCTCGTGTCTTGGCTTGGTCACATACTCCCGTTGCAACCTCCTTTTCTTGAAAAGGATTTGCCCTCAAATCTTCCTCACCTTCATCATCTGATTCACCATGGTAAGGACTCAGGTCTCCAACATTGAAAGTACCATGTACACCATAGCTTCCTGGTAGATCCACCTTGTAAGCATTGGTGCCTATCTTCTCCAATATCTCAAATGGTCCATCAGCTCTTGGCATGAGCTTGTTTCTCCTCTTGTCTGGAAATCTCTCTTTTCTTAAATGCAACCATACAAGATCCCCTGCCTTGAATTCCCTTGCTTTCTTAGGCCCCTTGGACCTGGCCTTGTACAACTCATTGGACCTTTCAATCTGCTTCTTGACTTGCTCATGAATCTGTATCATTTGCTCAACTCTTTTCTTTGCATCATAGCTTTCCTTGTTTCCTTTGACTGGTGCTAGGTCTGTAGGCATGAGAGGATTAGTGCCATAAACTGTTTCAAAAGGACTTTTACCTGTGCTGCTGGAGGGAGCTCTGTTGAAGGCAAATTCAGCTTGTGCTAGCTTGAGGTCCCAATCTTTTAATGACTTAGAAACAATGCTCCTTAAGATCTTCCCTAGTGTTCTGTTAGTGACTTCTGTCTGCCCATCAGTTTGGGGATGGTGAGAAGTACTAAACAATAACCTGGTCTTCAACAGCTTCCACAAGGTTCTCCAGAAATGGCTCATGAACTTTGTGTCTCTATCTGAGACAATGCTTCTAGGGACCCCATGTAACTTGACAACTTCCCTAAAGTATAGTTCAGCCACCCCCAATGCATCCTCAGTCTTCTTACAAGCAATGAAATGTGCCATCTTGCTGAATCTATCTACAACCACCATGATTGAATCCTTTCCCCTTTGAGTTCTAGGTAAGGCTACAATAAAGTCCATACTGAGGTCTTCCCATGGCTTGTTGGGTACTGGAAGTGGTGTGTAAGGGCCTGCTTGAAAGTGTGCCTTGGCTAGTTGACAAGATCTGCATCTCTTGAGGGCATCTTGCACATCACTGAGCATCTTAGGCCAATAGAACTGGTCTTGTAAGATGTCATAGGTCTTCTGTACCCCAAAGTGACCAGCAAGGCCATTGGAGTGAACCTCTTTGACCAGTAGTCCCCTATAAGGTCCCTTAGGTACACACAGTTTGTTTCCATAGAATAAGTATCCTTCTTGAGCTGTGTACTTGCTCCCTTTCTTGACTTGCCCTTCTTGGTGTACCTCCCATTCATGCTTGAAGTCTGGGTCCTCTTGATAGAGCTCTTTCATAAATTCAAACCCCAACACCCTTTGCTCCATGAAGGTCAACATTACAGACCTTCTAGACAATGCATCAGCTACAACATTGTTCTTACCTTCTATGTACTTGCTGGAGAATGAGAAAGATTGCAAGAACTCTACCCATTTGGCATGCCTGGGGTTGAGTTTGTGTTGTCCATTGATGTATTTGAGAGCCTCATGATCAGAATGAAGCACAAAAGGCTTAGGCTTCAAGTAGTGTCCCCAATGATTCAATGCCCTCACAATGGCATAGAATTCCTTGTCATATGTGGAATAGTTAAGCTTGGCCCCATTTAGCTTCTCACTAAAGTATGCCACAGGTTTCTTTTCTTGAGTAAGCACAGCTCCTATGCCAAGACCACTGGCATCACACTCTACCTCAAAGAGTTTGTTAAAGTCTGGTAGAACCAATATTGGAGACTTGCACAATAGCTCTTTGATCAGATTGAAGGACCTTTCAGCCTTCTCATTCCACTTGAACTCTCCCTTCTTCATGCACTCAGTAATAGGGGCCATGATTGAACTAAACCCTTGTATGAACCTCCTATAGAAAGATGCCAACCCATGGAAACTTCTTACATCAGTAACAGTTTGGGGAATGGGCCATTCCTTGATTGCTTGCACTTTCTCAGGATCAACTGCTACCCCTTTCTTAGAGATGATGAACCCAAGGAAGTAAACCTCAGGCTGCATGAAGGTGCACTTCTCTAGCTTGCCATACAACTTGTTTTCTCTTAGGACCTCAAACAACAACTTCAGATGTTGCAAATGTTCTCCCTTAGTTGAACTGTAAATAAGAATATCATCAAAGTAAACCACTACACACTTGCCTAAGTAAGGCCTTAGGACCTCTGTCATCAACCTCATGAAGGTGCTAGGGGCATTAGACAACCCAAAAGGCATCACCAGCCATTCATAGAGCCCATGTTTAGTCTTGAAAGCTGTCTTCCATTCATCCCCTGCTCTTATCCTCACTTGGTGGTAGCCCTGCCTCAGATCAATCTTAGTGAACACTTGAGCCCCACTTAGCTCATCCAGAATATCATTAAGTCTAGGTATGGGAAACCTATACTTGATGGTAATGTTGTTGATGGCCCTACTATCAATACACATACGCCAAGTCCCATCCTTCTTTGGCACAAGCAAGGCTGGTACAGCACAAGGACTGAGGGACTCTCTGACATAGCCCTTGTTGAGTAGTTCACCTACTTGAAGTTGGAGCTCTTGTGTAGCCTTAGGGTCACTCCTGTAGGCTGGCTTGTTGGGTAAGATAGCTCCAGGCACTAGATCAATGTGGGGCTCTATCCCTCTTAGTGGTGGCAGTCCACTAGGAAGCTCAGTAGGGAAGACATCACCATAACTTTCTAGGATAGATTTGACCTCTTCAGGGATATCAATGATACTCATCCCCGTCTCCTTGACTAGCAATATGTATACAGGTTGTAGCTCACTTAGCTCTTGTGCTATTTCTGATTCACTTATCAACATGACTTCTTTGGAAGCCTCACTCATGGGGTTTGGGTTGATCTTTAAAGCAGGTGGTAAAGGTGCTAGGGTGATCTTCTTCTTCCCCTACTTGAAGGTGTAGGTGTTGTCTCTCCCATGGTGTATGGCATCTCTATCAAACTCCCATGGTCTCCCAAGCAGAAGGTGACATGCATCCATAGGTAGAACATCACAAAGACTCTCATCCACATCCCCTTTACCAATTGAGAAAGGTATAACACATTGTTTATCCACCTTGATTTCAGCCCCTTTGTTTAGCCATCTGAGTTTGTAAGGTAGGGGGTGGTCTTTGGTGGGGAGAGCTAGCTTGTCTATCAGTGTTTTGGAGGCCACATTAGTGCAGCTTCCCCCATCAATAATGAGGTTACATACTCTACCCTTGATGGTACATCTGGTCCTAAAGATCTGGTGTCTTTGGTCCTCTTCCAAAGGTTGTGGTTTAGTATGCATTACCCTCCATGTTACCAAACTTAACCCTGCATCAGGCTCTATCAACTCCTCACTAGCCTCTACCTCAGGCTCTTCCATCTCTTCATCACAGACCAACACTTCATCAGCTCCCCAATGGATTACTTCTAGGGTACTCAGAGCCCTTTTAGATGGACATTCTCTAGCAAAATGTCCATACCCTTGACATTGAAAACACTTTTTGAGAGGGGTAGTCTTCCTTTGGCCTGCCTCAACAGCCTTGCCTTTATCAAGGTTGAAAGGAGTCTTAACAGGAACCACAGGTTCTCCTATCTTAACTCCTACACAAGGTTTGAAGGTGGGGGTTCTGGAAGGTGTCTTAGAAGCACTGGCCTTTCCTTTTCCCAATTTTTCTACCCTTAAAGACAAGTTGACAGCTTCCTCAAAAGAGTATATGTTTTGTAACCTGACTTTACTAGCTATCCTTTCATCCAACCCCTCTAAGAATCTTGCTATCTTTTGTTCAGATTTCTCAACAACCTCACATTGCAAAGTGAGTTGTTCAAAGTCTCTTAGGTAGGACTCTAAAGGTCTTTGGTCTTGCTTTAGGTGAGTAAGCTTAATGAACATGTCTTGAGTGTAGTCCCTAGAGACAAACTTAGCTCTCATTTTCTTTTTCAGTTTGAGCCATGACTTTACAGGTTCTTTCCCTTCTCTAACCCTCAAGGTTTTCATGTTTTCATACCAAAGTGAGGCATAGCCTTTTAGTTTCATGATAGCAACCTTAAAAGCCTTTCTATCAGTGTATCCTTTAAACTCAAAGACTCTTTCTACAGACCTTAGCCAATCTAAGAAATCATCAGGGTTCAAGCTACCTAGAAAGTCAGGAATCTCTACCTTGATATCTTTGTCTTGGTGTCTGAGAAGACTGTGATCTGAGCCATCTGAATCTGACATTTCAAACTGATCTACAGGTTGTCTCCTCCTTACTCCACCTTGTGGGAAAGGTGCTCCTCTTCCTCGACCTCTGCCTCCCCTTGTATCATTGTTCTGTTGGCCCTCAAGGAGTTCATTGACAGATCTAGAGACCTCCATTACAGTTCTGACAAGATCTTGAACTGTGTTTTCAATACCTGTGATTCTCTCTTCACTCATGGTTGTATTTTGTGTTTTTAATGTAGTTAGGTAGATGAACTCACAAACCAAAGCTCTGATAACCAATTTGCACTGAAACTATTCAGAAAGACAACTAAACAATGACAATTTGATTGAGATTCAGACACTTGCAAATACTCTGTTTCTGTTTGAATTGATTGTTAAAGAACAAGGATAGGACCTTAACCAAAGCACAAAGCCAATGATTGAGGGTTGAACTTTGATCCCAGCACACAGCTAAGGACCCAAGCTCACTTCCAAGCACAAAGCAAAGGAAGTTGTCTCAAGCACACAGCCAAGAGATGCAACAGAAACAAGGTTTCAGTTTTATGTTTTACTTCAAATCTGTCTTTCATTCATTAGGAAATGGCCTTATATAGGCAAGGAGATTACATCCTACTCGTTCAATACATCCTAGGGCCACAATTGGCTTGCAAAAGAAACAGAAATAACAGCTACATTGTTCAGAATTAAAGCAATAAAGTAGAAAAGCAGTCTAATGAGACAATCTGCCTTAATGGGGTTGTTTAGGTTGAAACTGGTGGAGGAGTGGACTTCCAGGCTTGAATCTTGAGCTCAACTGAAGTTGGATGAATGCCAAAGGGTCTGCTAAAAGATCCTCGAGCTTGTTTGTTCAAAATAGGAAAGTTTGATAGTGACATTTAAACTACTGCAAAAGGCTGAATTCCTGGACAGTTTGTAGTTGTCCCTAAGCTAACTTTTTGTGTGTTTGTTTCTGGGGGGGGAAGTCCTGGGGAAAGTTGTAGAGGACCTTCCCAAGACATAGGTTTGAGGGTTGGTTAGGCTTGTTTGATTGTGTGGGGCCCCATGGACCTTGTTTAGAAAGGCTGTGATAGGCTGTTTTTTGGCTGGGGGCTGTTTTTGTTGTGTTGGGTTTGTTGGGCTGTTGGCTGAGCTTTGTTGTGGTCTAGTCTTGGGAAGTGGATGGCTAGGCTTTGTTCTGGTTGTGGTGGTGTTGTCTTAGCAGGCTTGAAGTGGTTGTGGCTTGGACTGAATAGAACATTGTCATAGCTGGTCATGGTGTTGTCTGAATGTAGGTTGTTGTTTTGATGTTGAGTCTTGTCTTGAGCTCGTGTCATGTCTCGTGTCTTGGCTTGGTCACATACTCCCGTTGCAGGTATGATCGCACCCATACATTTCCACCACAAATTTACTTTTATTACCTCAAAGCATGCTTTTCTACATCAACAACATCCCGTTACGTCCCCTTACCTTCGAGCGGTCGTAACCTGCTCTCGGAGTGTCCGATTGGGGCCCGTTTTTTTTTTTCAAATTCATTAGCTCCCCGAGATCTACGCATCTGCATCATTAAGGTAAAAAAAAAAACCAAACGGGAACAGCTAACGTGAAAAATATCGAAAACTTTTAAAAAAGGGGTGCAACACGAGGCCTTCCCAGGAGGTCACCCATCCTAGTACTACTCTCGCCCAAGCACGCTAAACTGCGGAGTTCTGATGGGATCCGGTGCATTAGTGCTGGTATGATCGCACCCATACATTTACACCATAAATTTAGCTTTATTACCTCAAATCTTGCTTTTGTACAACAAAAACATCCCGTTACGTCCCCGTATCTTCGAGCGGCCGTAACCTTCCCTCGGAGTGTCCGCTTGGGGCCCGTTTTTTGTTCAAATTTATGAGCTCCTCGAGACCTACGCAGCCGCATCATCACGGCACTAAAATAAAGCAGACGGGAACAGTTAGCGTGAAAAAAATCGAAAACTTTTAAAAAAGGGGTGCAACACGAGGCCTTCCCAGGAGGTCACCCATCCTAGTACTACTCTCGCCCAAGCACGCTTAACTGCGGAGTTCTGATGGGAACCGGTGCATTAGTGCTGGTATGATCGCACCCATACATTTCCACCACAAATTTAGCTTTATTACCTCAAATCTTGCTTTTGTACAACAAAAACATCCCGTTACGTCCCTGTATCTTCGAGCGGCCGTAACCTGCCCTCGGAGTGTCCGATTGGGGCCCGTTTTTTGTTCAAATTTATGAGCTCCTCGAGACCTATGCAGCCGCATCATCACGGCACTAAAATAAAGCAGACGGGAACAGCTAGCGTGAAAAAAATCGAAAACTTTTAAAAAAGGGGTGCAACACGAGGCCTTCCCAAGAGGTCACCCATCCTAGTACTACTCTCGCCCAAGCACGCTTAACTGCGGAGTTCTGATGGGATCCGGTGCATTAGTGCTGGTATGATCGCCCCCGTACATTTCCACCACAAATTTAGTTTTATTACCTCAAATCTTGCTTTTGTACAACAAAAACATCCCGTTACGTCCCCGTATCTTCGAGCGGCCGTAACCTGCCCTCGGAGTGTCCGATTGGGGCCCGACTTTTTTTTCAAATTTATGAGCTCCTCGAGACCTACGCAGCCGCATCATCACGGCACTAAAATAAAGCAGACGGGAACAGCTAGCGTGAAAAAAATCGAAAACTTTTAAAAAAGGGGTGCAACACGAGGCCTTCCCAGGAGGTCACCCATCCTAGTACTACTCTCGCCCAAGCACGCTTAACTGCGGAGTTCTGATGGGATCCGGTGCATTAGTGCTGGTATGATCGCACCCATACATTTCCACCACAAATTTAGCTTTATTACCTCAAATCTTGCTTTTGTACAACAAAAACATCCCGTTACGTCCCCGTATCTTCGAGCGGCCGTAACCTGCCCTCGGAGTGTCCGATTGGGGCCCGTTTTTTTTCAAATTTATGAGCTCCTCGAGACTACGCAGCCGCATCATCACGGCACTAAAAAAAAGCAGACGGGAACAGCTAGCGTGAAAAAAATCGAAAACTTTTAAAAAAGGGGTGCAACACGAGGCCTTCCCAGGAGGTCACCCATCCTAGTACTACTCTCGCCCAAGCACGCTTAACTGCGGAGTTCTGATGGGATCCGGTACATTAGTGCTGGTATGATCGCACCCATAAATTTCCACGACAAATTTAGCTTTATTACCTCAAATCTTGCTTTTGTACAACAAAAACATCCCGTTACGTCCCCGTATCTTCGAGCGGCCGTAACCTTCCCTCGGAGTGTCCGATTGGGGCCCGTTTTTTGTTCAAATTTATGAGCTCCTCGAGACCTACGCAGCCGCATCATCACGGCACTAAAATAAAGCAGACGGGAACAACTAGGGTGAAAAAAATCGAAAACTTTTAAAAAAGGAGTGCAACACGAGGCCTTCCCAGGAGGTCACCCATCCTAGAACTACTCTCGCCCAAGCACGCTTAACTGCGGAGTTCTGATGGGATCCGGTGCATTAGTGCTGGTATGATCGCACCCATACCTTTCCACCACAAATTTAGCTTTATTACCTCAAATCTTGCTTTTGTACAACAAAAACATCCCGTTACGTCCCCGTATCTTCGAGCGGCCGTAACCTTCCCTCGGAGTGTCCGATTGGGGCCCGTTTTTTGTTCAAATTTATGAGCTCCTCGAGACCTACGCAGCCGCATCATCACGACACTAAAATAAAGCAGACGGGAACAGCTAGCGTGAAAAAAATCGAAAACTTTTAAAAAAGGGGTGCAACACGAGGCCTTCCCAGGAGGTCACCCATCCTAGAACTACTCTCGCCCAAGCACGCTTAACTGCGGAGTTCTGATGGGATCCGGTGCATTAGTGCTGGTATGATCGCACCCATACATTTCCACCACAAATTTAGCTTTATTACCTCAAATCTTGCTTTTGTACAACAAAAACATCCCGTTAAGTCCCCGTATCTTCGAGCGGCCGTAACCTGCCCTCGGAGTGTCCGATTGGGGCCCGACTTTTTTTTCAAATTTATGAGCTCCTCGATACCTACGCAGCCGCATTATCACGGCACTAAAATAAAGCAGACGGGAACAGCTAGCGTGAAAAAAATCGAAAACTTTTAAAAAAGGGGTGCAACACGAGGCCTTCCCAGGAGGTCACCCATCCTAGTACTACTCTCGCCCAAGCACGCTTAAATGCGGAGTTCTGATGGGATCCGGTGCATTAGTGCTGGTATGATTGCACCCGTACATTTCCACCACAAATTTAGTTTTATTACCTCAAATCTTGCTTTTGTACAACAAAAACATCCCGTTAAGTCCCGTATCTTCGAGCTGGCCGTTAAACCTGCCTCGGATGTCCGATTGGGGACGTTTTTGTTCAAATTTTATGAGCTCCTCGGAACCTAAGCAAGAGGCCGATCATCACGGCACAAATAAAGCAGACGGGAACAACTAGCGTGAAAAAAATCGAAAACTTTTAAAAAAGGGGTGCAACACGAGGCCTTCCCAGGAGGTCACCCATCCTAGAACTACTCTCGCCCAAGCACGCTTAACTGCGGAGTTCTGATGGGATCCGGTGCATTAGTGCTGGTATGATCGCACCCATACATTTCCACCACAAATTTAGCTTTATTACCTCAAATCTTGCATTTGTACAACAAAAACATCCCGTTACGTTCCCGTATCTTCGAGCGGCCGTAACCTTCCCTCGGAGTGTCCGATTGGGGCCCGACTTTTTTTTCAAATTTATGAGCTCCTCGAGACCTACGCAGCCGCATCATCACGGCACTAAAATAAAGCAGACGGGAACAGCTAGCGTGAAAAAAATCGAAAACTTTTAAAAAAGGGGGGCAACACGAGGCCTTCCCAGGAGGTCACCCATCCTAGTACTACTCTCGCCAAGCACGCTTAACTGCGGAGTTCTGATGGGATCCGGTGCATTAGTGCTGGTATGATCGCACCCATACATTTCCACCACAAATTTAGCTTTATTACCTCAAATCTTGCTTTTGTACAACAAAAACATCCCGTTACGTCCCCGTATCTTCGAGCGGCCGTAACCTGCCCTCGGAGTGTCCGCTTGGGGCCCGTTTTTTGTTCAAATTTATGAGCTCCTCGAGACCTACGCAGCCGCATCATCACGGCACTAAAATAAAGCAGACGGGAACAGCTAGCGTGAAAAAAATCGAAAACTTTTAAAAAGGGGTGCAACACGAGGCCTTCCCAGGAGGTCACCCATCCTAGAACTACTCTCGCCCAAGCACGCTTAACTGCGGAGTTCTGATGGGATCCGGTGCATTAGTGCTGCTATGATCGCACCCATACATTTACACCACAAATTTAGCTTTATTACCTCAAATCTTGCTTTTGTACAACAAAAGCATCCCGTTACGTCCCCGTATCTTCGAGCGGCCGTAACCTTCCCTCGGAGTGTCCGATTGGGGCCCGTTTTTTGTTCAAATTTATGAGCTCCTCGAGACCTACGCAGCCGCATCATCACGGCACTAAAATAAAGCAGACGGGAACAGCTAGCGTGAAAAAAATCGAAAACTTTTAAAAAAGGGGTGCAACACGAGGCCTTCCCAGGAGGTCACCCATCCTAGTACTACTCTCGCCCAAGCACGCTTAACTGCGTAGTTCTGATGGGATCCGGTGCATTAGTGCTGGTATGATCGCACCCATACATTTCCACCACAAATTTACTTTTATTACCTCAAAGCATG